>APFE031031017.1:5018-23241 GCA_000404065.3 Pinus taeda
AAATTTGTCACCATGACTATTTGCAGTTAGTATGGCTCCATCAACTGTCATACTATCCTCCTTGGCAAGTCTCATACCTCTGCTCTCCATGTCAAACTCCAAGAAAGAGAGAAAGTCTTTAACAAATCTATTTATCTCTGGGTACACAGTTTCTCTCAGCCTTACCTGCGTGTACGCAACCCAAGTTCACAATACCTGCTTACTTGTGCGCTCTGTATGTAAAGGGGTGGGTGCGTACTCCTGTAAAGGTCAAAAGGCGCGAGTTTCATCTTAAAAAAGTTACTTGTGGTCATTTCTAGAGCATTCTAGAATCTTGTTCGACGTGTATTGAGCGCCTCCAGATGGTTCATGTATCCCTATGAACGAGGAACTCATCCCATCAAGAGAGGAGCTACCCCATCCAAAGAGGGGCTTATCCCATTGATGGTGGACCTGATTAACTTCCTCTATAGCACTATAAATACAGGCATTGGGCCAGAAGAGGGGAGGTTAAAAGCTGAATATTCCAAAGGGCAGATGCTGCTGGAATTAGGACTTCCTTGTAGAAGCTTGTGAGGAGAGATTCCCATCCTTTCTTGTTTCATTTGGAAGTGGGTGAGCTTATCAAAGTAAAGGAGAACTCTTGTTGGACCCTGGGAGGGACCTGCACAACACCAAGGCTCAGGTTGTAATGGTTTCTTTTGTTTCCTATTAATACAAATAAGTCCATTCTTCTCAACAATTTGTTATTTATGAGTTGTTTCATATACTCCTTGGTTTGTATGTTAAATATGTTTTATTTTATGAGATATTCAGGTGCTATTTAATCGTTTGATTGTTAGTGAATGCAGGTTTCGGAGAGAAGGAGGAGCTCATCCGGATCGACAAGGCTGGACTACTACAACAGCGTTGGACTACAGGTAGGATCTAAACACTTGATTTCTTATATGGTAAATGCATATTTAGAGAAGGATTGTTCTTAATTGTCTTGTTTGTCACTAGAAAGCCTTAAGCTTCTAGGGAGGTTGGTTTTGTCCGCAAAATTGACTCTTTCCGCATGACAGTGTGTATGAACAGTGTATAAAATGTCATATGAACAGCGTGTAAGGGTATAACATGAACAACGTATATATATGAACAGCGTGTAATGGTATAACATGAACAACGTATATTCCTCACTGTGGCTATTGCAGCTAGGGCATCACTGCGGCCTCTATTACCCTTACTGCGTCTCCATTTCCATGATTGCGGTTTCCATTTCCATGATTGCGGTTTCTTCACGGTTATGGACAGACTTATCTGCGGCTGTGGATAGACCATTCCTCTTGTTGCGTATAGACTTCTTCATGATCGTTGCTTCTGCGTTTTAGATCTAGGGCATCCTTCGTACATAAGCCAGCGTATCCTCTACGTGTCTTTCCTTCTCCAAAAACCCAAGACATGGAGAGGAGATCACTCATCAAGAGGACGTATGTTCCAAATGATTTCAAGTCCTCTATATTTATACTAAAATGTAGATGATGGACAGACACGACTACTGGGCATCTAAGCCTACATAGGATGATGGCTGACTTGACAATATGTCTTATAATACAAATAAATTCATAACTCCATGAATACTTATTGGAATCGGATGATCTTTAGATCAATCCTACACCTCTCGATGAGAGGGATCCAATAAAAGTATCATCTGCCATAAATACGATGACCCACATGGATTTTGGCCCTAGTTTCCAATTTTAACACTCACTCTCAACTAGGGAGAACTCCATCTATTGATCCTTATGTCCAACTATACTATCTTTTCCATTAGTGCCCTGCACTGCTCTACTTAGCTCTGCCCAGCTCTGCTCAGCTTTGTTGGCTCTACTTAGCTCTGTTGGCTCTGCTCTGCTATGTTGGCTCTACTCAGCTCTGCTGAACCATGAAGAAGAAGAATTGATTGAGAATGTGTCATACCATTCTCCACTGACCCGAAGTCAGTCTCAGAGTGTGTACCACTGGTCCCAGACCAGTGCTCAACCGACCCGAAGTTAGTGTCATAGTGGGTACAACTCCTACAACTGGTCGAAAACCAATCCTTTCCTGACTCAAAGTCAGTCTCAGAGTATGTACCACTGGTCCCAGACCAGTCCTCTACTGACCCGAAGTCAGTGTCATATTGGGAACAACTCCTACCACTGGTCCCAGACTAGTATCATTGATCCCAGATCAATGAAGGTCATCCTAGCATAGGGAGTACGGTAGATACAACAATGCATCCATCAGTACTACTATGGTCCATATCCTCATTTCCTTGCTCATTGATCAAATGAGAGGTAACTCCCATGAGTCCCAGACTGCATGGGTAAGATGCCTTGACAGGAGAACTAATCATCCTGTCCATAGGAGAGCGAATCATCATGTCCAGTGGATACCACAGAGAACTAATCATCCTGGCCCATAGGAGAGCGAATCATCCTGTTCTACAATCGCCATGGAGAACACGTCATCCAGGCCTCATAGGAGAACTAATCATCCTGCTACACAATCATCATGGAGAACACATCATCCAGATCTCACATAAGAACTAATAATCCTGCTACACAATCGTCATGGAGAACACATCATCGAGACCTCACAGGAGAACTAATCATCCTGCTACACAAGAGAGCAAATCATCTTGTCCACAGGAGAGCGAATCATCCTGTCCAGTGCGCACCACCAGGGGAGGGTGAGTCACCCTTTGGTCGTATGTTTCTCCAGTAAGAACCGCAATCCCCCAGAGCTCTCAGAGTTCAATCTATGCAACATGCAGGGCCCTTTTACAAGGGTCTCTCGACGACTCCAAGTCGTTCGGGAAAATCACAAATTTGATCTTTCCCCGGGGCTTTGACAAAGTGTAGTGACTTGTACATCATCTTAGTGTGATGGAGCCTTCTTGATCATTGACTTATCATATCCCAGATATGTCAGTATCTGATGTCTATCTGCTGGAGTAATCATCGAATACAGGATTCCTCAATAATCGAATCCCACCTATAGTTGTCACAGAGAATCACAGTGGTACTCATCATGTGTACAAATAGCTCACTGAAGAGCTTCCTCAACTCGTAGTCATGTATTCGATCTCGACGGTGCTTATAACAACTAACTTCTGCTTCCTGCTCATTCATGACATCGAAGCAAAATCCAAAGAGAACCAGCATTGAGAAGTACTATAGTGTTTCTCCACACTACTTGCCTAGTCAGCATTCGAATAATCATGCAGTTTCATATTTCCGGTAGTGTATCTCAATCCATGAGAGATTGTGGCCCGAAGATATCTTAGAATATTCTTAGCACCAATCCAGTGAGGCTCAACCAAATATGAGCTCACCATGCTAACTGCAAAACATATGTCCGGACGAAAGTTCACCAAGAACATCAATGCGAATGAGTTTATGAAACTCAGAGGCATTTCCCAAATCTGGTCTGACATTACTACCATATAACTTCTGAAAGTTAAGATCCCTGAGGTAGTCACAGGCTTGCAGTTTATCATTACACATCTGGAATCCAATTCCCTCTTACTTCTACAAATGAGAGGGTCTACACCTATCAGAAATAGGTCGCTCGCATAAGGTGCTGGTATGAGAGGTCTATCATCCACAACCTTCGGGTAATGGTTTGGATCGGTTTCACTCCTAGTGAGCCTCAGCTTCATCAAACAGCTATCAATCCTATCATACTACGCCCGGGTTGTTTTTCTTCAAGCCATAGAGGGATTTATTCCACTTGTATACATGAGATTCTCGTTCATGAATCTCAAACTCCAAGGGTTGTTCCAAACCTGTGGACCTACCACATGAGGAGAATGGTCCCCTTGTAAGATTTTCCTTTGGTACATCTCAGACATGTACTTTCATGCTCTTTTTGAATTCAAGCTTCCCTATCACCACCTGACTTACAGACCTCTGGTGCTATGCGTCAATGGACATGGTCCCCAGTGGACTTCCTGTAACTTGATACAACCCTGAACTTCAAGAACATCTTGAAAAAATTATTTTCAAACACGTACCTTTCCATCGATGAGTGCCACCTTGAAATCTTCGACTTCCATTGCTGAAATGGAAACTAGGTTCTTCTTGCGATCAGGTACATAAAAGAGATTATGTAATTGAATCGAGTTACCCTCATTTAATTTAGAGGTAATATTCCCTACACCCTTTTTCGGGATAGGTGGCATTGGCTCCAAGTATAATCCCACGATTATTTCTGTCTCTAACAATTTAGAGAGTGCACCCTTCTATTCAATGAAGTGCCTTGAAGCACTACAATCAATAAGCCAGATTCCCAAAGAATTTGTCATTCCTTTGATCATTGAAGATGTCCCTAGAATGATTGTTATCAACATCAATTTATGTGTCCCAGCCATTCGAATACTCCTTTGCATAATGGCCGAACTAGTTATCTGACTTTCCTTCTACCCTGAGATCCAATCTTCCAATGAAGTGATCTTAAGATAGGCCATCAGAAACTTCCGCTATGTCAGTCTGTTAATATTCTCTACTTTGACTTCACCCTTAGTGAATGAGAAGAGGGATGATAATCCCATTGATCCTTTTGTTCTGTCCCAACTGTCTTTGGTGATTGCTCTTTCACTCTTGCTTGGGCATTGTCTTCACCTCAGCTGTGATCCATGTTAAGTTTAGGTATGTTCTATGCTAGAGCAATTTACTTCAATTTTAGCTAACACAATATCTTTTGTTGAACAGGAATCACATGAGCATTAAAGTAAACTGCAGATAGAACATAAATATTAATCACAGAATACAAGCCAAGACAAGAGGACACACGATGTGGCGCTAGCCAGGGACAAACTCCAATGTGGGGAAACCCTTGATCAATTCTTCTTTTATGTTCTTCAAAGTTCAGCAGAGAAAGTGAGAGAGATAGTACATTTACAATAGAAGTCAATATTTTGACTTTTGATATCGCATGAGATTAGTTGAAGACATATTGCTTCAATTGATTCTCTAAGGTGACTGCTTCACCTATCATAGTGTTGCATTTCATCCATTTATGGCACTTTATCATGTAGCACCAAGTTGTACCATCACAGTGTTGGACCTTGATGACTGAATTTCTCTCTGCTCTCATCATCATGCTGCCCATTATGTTGCATCTTCCATCATCATGTAGCCCTATTACTAAGCTACTCTCATCTGCTCTTGTCATCATTTTGCTTCCCATGCCCATTATGATATGAGACTAATCATCCTTATAATTCTCATTATGTTTAGACTGTAACCATCATTACTGCTTATGATCCTTGTCATTGTGAGTGCATATTTAATACTTCATGTCGCAGTTGTACAAGATGTATGTCACCAAGATCTATATGCCGAGATCTTCTTCATCCAACCAAAACTGAGCTGTTGTGATCATACATCAAGACTGTTGTAAGTATGCCTAGGGTTTATCATATCATGTAGACTTACTGAATTAGCATACATAGGTTTGTGGAGCTTCATGTATGATCTGCGGCTACAGCAATTATGACTACTTCTTCCAATGCTTGACTTTGGTTTTCATGCCTTGGTCCAATACATGACTGCGGCTACAGGATTTGACAGTGGCTCCATGCCTTGAATGTAGTTATGACTACGTATGAATATCTCTGTGCTCTGCGTCAAATGTCTTTTATGAACAACATATATGAGTGTCATATGAACAGCGTGTAAGGGTATCACATGAACAATATATAAAATGTCATATGAACAGCGTATAAAATTTCATATGAACAATGTATAAAATGTCATATGAACAGTGTGTAAGGGTATAACATGAACAACGTATATATATGAACAGTGTGTAAGGGTATAACATGAACAGCGTATATTCCTCACTGTGGCTACTGTAGTTAAGGCATCATTGTGGCCTTTATTACCCTTACTGCGTCTCCATTTCCATGACTGTGTTTTCTTCACGGTTATGGACAAACTTATCTGCGGCTATGGATAGACCCTTCCTCTTGCTGCGTATAGACTTCTCCATGACGGTTGCTTCTGCGTTTTAGATCTAAGGCATCATTCGTACATAAGCCAGCGTATCCTCTATCTGTCTTTCCTTCTCCAAAAACCCAAGACGTGGAGAGGAGATAACACATCAAGAGGATGTATGTTCCAAATGATTTCAAGTCCTCTATATTTATACTAAAACATAGATGATGGATAGACACGACTATTGGGCATCTGAGCCTATATAGGATGCTGGCTGACTTGACAATATGTCTTATAGTACAAATAAATTCATAACTCCATGAATACTTATCGGAATCGGATGATCTTTAGATCAATCCTACACCTCTCGATGAGAGGGATCCAATAAAAATATCAATTGCGATAAATAAGATGACCCACATGGAGTTTGGCCCTAGTTTCCAATTTTAACAGTGATTAATTTACTAGGTAACATGCAGTATCCATTACCTAAACCTAGAATTCCTATCCTAGCATGACACCACTGAACATTCTCCTTACTTTTTCCTTCAGGGTCTTTTTCATCCTTTCTACAATTCCATTCTTACATGGTGTGCATGGAGTAGTCTTCTACCTTTCTATACCACACTTCTTAATAATTTCTTGAATTAATTCGCACATACCTCTCCACCATTATACACCCTCAACAACTTAATTTTATTCACTCTCTAATTATCCACAAAAGCCTTAAACTCTTTAAAGTTGTCCAAGAATTCAGATTTCTTCCCAAGGAATAAATCCAAGTATTCTTCAAAAATTTATCTATAAATGAGACATTATACATATATTTACCCAATAATGGAATGAACACAAGTCCAAATACATCACTATACATCAAATGTAATATTATCTTTTCCATCATAGCAGCAAATAAGATTGTTACCCGATTCTACTACCCATATAAGCAATGTTCACAAAAATCGAAATCTAGAGAGAAATTAGACATACCTTCTACCATACCTTTGCCATGTAATACGAGAAGGACCTTCTCTTCAATATGTCCCAATATTTGATGCCACAACATAGTTTTCCTCTAGAGATTGTAGGAGTTTTTCCTTCTTCAACTCTCCTCTCAAGAACAATGGCACTATTGCACCAATCACTATAGTGCTTCCTAGCAGCTTATATGGAGTTCCAATTCAAACTTCCTTCATCAAAACCCTTGCTCCTTGAACCATCCTATAGGTTTCCCTTTCAAACATTTTTTTTACAGCTATATCGCTCACCTTACTTGCAGAAATCAAATTTTTGGCCAATCTTGGGATGTGCAAAAAAACAAATAGCATTCTAAGCATTTCATCCATGAGCTTCAACTTGATCTTTCTTCATCCTTTGATTTTTTTCCATCGATTCATCTCCTACGAAAACATTATTGACATCATATCTATCATAATTTCAAAATGATATGAATTGAATCACTATAATTTGTTGTCCATCTCAATGCTTTAAAAGTGGAAAAACTAAAGGAAACATCTTATAGGAGTAGTTTATCGATGAGACCCAATTTGGAGAATTGAAGTATGAAACCTTTTGAAGTTAGCACTAGTAAAAAATAAGAAATTAGTGACTAGGTGACTAAAAAAGTTAGTCACTACAGCTTTTTAAAGTGAAATACTACCAAAAATGATCAATATCAAGTGACCCAACTAAAATCGACTAACATAAACAACTAATTTAGTCTCAAGTTAAAATATATGACTAGCTAATAATTAATACAAATAAAAGTGACTAACATAAATGACTAATTTAGTTTAGGAATAAAAACACAACTACCTAACAAATACTAGAGTAATACAAATTAGTCGTTTATGTTAGTCATTTTAACTGTGTCACTTTAGCAATCTAAAATTACAAGTGATAGGGGATTCAAAGGCTATTATAGGTTGGTTCAGAGGTTATACTTCCTTAAACACTTCTTTATTGGATCAATGGATGACAAGAGTTATGGAGCTTATTAGAATCTTCAGGGTTATATCCTTTGATCAAATCCACAAGGAATTAAATTCAAAGGTTAACAAATTATCCAAAATGGGAGTGGGAATATAGTTGGATCAAATATAATATGAAGAATAACTGCAAGGAGAAGTGTTAGTTAATTAGTAGATGACACATTTACTTAGTTGAAGACTTAACTTTTCATATGTATCATCTACTTTTTTTAGTATCAGGGTCATATCCATTGAACTTATGATACTAGTTTTTAACTCGGATACCAAGTTGTTTATCTAGTTTAAATGTACATTATGAGCATAGGAAACAATGCAAACATTTAGAGGTAGTGGTTGAATGTGCAATGCACACATAACACAACCCTTTTCCACATATATATGGACCAAAGTTGACCCATGGCCTCCTCAACATCTGCTAAATGACATAACTTAATACCTTAAGGTAGCCATGGGTACCTTAGTAGTGTGTGAGGCACACATAACATTGATTGCAAATATAAATTTGGATTAAAGTCTAGACGTGTTATCTTTAAGGCCTACAAAAATTAGGGAGGATTATGATATAATCAATAGGTAATGTCATTGTTCTTGCATGGGAAATGTGTAAGCTGGTTCAAATATTCCCCCCATGTTCTTTCGACATTGAAATGATTACTACAACTAAGGCCATAATTATTTGGTGTTAGAAATATTATGGCGTGCACATCCATGGCCCATCAATTTCTTCTAGCTAAGACTTTCACCCAACCTTTAACACAAGCAAACAAGAGTATGCACTTTGGGATTGAGACTTGTACCCAAGTCATCGTGAAGGTAAACACTCCAATTTATATGTAAACCAAAACTCAACAAATAACCCCTTCTCATATTAAGTGGGTGCTTCCAAAGTCATTTCTCTTACAAGTGAGAGATACAAGGTTCAATTTTCTCCCCCCTTACCATGTTTTCTCTTCACTAAAATGGTCATTTCAACTAAAACACGATAAGAAAATTCATCAAATCCATGCATTGCCAATTTATTTTATGACTTCCACCTACTATTGAATATGTCAACATAAGAGCATATTTCCAAGTTGTGACTTAAACTTAGGCAATCATTATAATAAGTTTTCCAACTTGCTACAAAACTATAACTTGACAAACCTCTCCCCTCAATGTTAAAGTGGGTTTTTATAATGGATTAATGTAGATTATTATTCTTACCTTATTAGAGATCAAACCAAAGCAATGATTGAAAATAATGATTGATTACTCGATATCTATCAAAGATTGAACTCTAGCCATTTATGGCATATGTTAAATAACACACAAAATGTAAATATTTATAGCCATGATTTAGGATGGAATTCAATCATGGATTATCATTACATATGGATCATAGTTTTTCTCATGGGCATATTATGATTAAAAGTGTTTAAGGATCTTTAATTGGATTTAAAACTTCAAAAAAACACGAATAATGTTAGATTAATCAAAGCCTTAAAATTTATTTTTCCCAACAAAATTGTATTAAAATATATGCATTTCGTTTATTATATAGACAACATAGCAATTTATTTTTCAACTATTATTTTGATAGCTTATCTTTTTAGTTGAGCTTCAACATTCTATAGAATAATATTGACTTTAAAAGGTCATATAGTCAAATCTTAAAAAAAGAAGCAAAACACAACTAAACCAATATATAAGTTTCCCATCATTTTAATAAAAATATTAACACATATTAACATGGTCAATATCCTTGTCATATATCTATTTCTTTCTTCTCCACAATTATCACCACGACCACATTTTCACCATAATTTAGTTTTTCACAATTAAATATATGAGTATACATAAACATAGAATGAGAACGTATGTATATTAATACGTAATAAAGACTTGAAAATAGGAAGTGGTCTTTTTTCTATTAGCATCTTGAACATAAGAATTGGTCCTCTTTTGCTATTAACATTTGGTCTTGGTGAAGAAGCAAGAAAAACCTCTTTGTTACCCTGTGTTTTATCGAGACTTATTGATTACTAAGTTTTCTTTATTTTTCCTTTTATATTTCGCTCCAGGCATTTATTGATTTGGTGGGAGGGAGCTTTAACATTTCAAAATCCTGTTATATTTCCCTCCATGCATTTGGTGGGAATTTAAGACTTTTGTTGTTTTTTGAAGGGAGAATAAGTAGCCATCCAGAATTTGTCTTGCACTAACCTAATGTAAATTTTATCATCCCAAAGCTTGGTTTAATGGATTTCAGTGGGGTTACTACATCATTGGCTTTCTAAAATAACTATGTAACCATTGGCATTTTTATTATTATTTTGACTAAGCAATGTTGTGAAGTGGAGCAGCATGGAAAAACGGGGGCATTGAAAAGTGGAATGGGTCCAGTTATGGAATGGAAATAACCTCATGTTACTCAATATCCCTAGTCTCAAATATTGAATGTTGGAAGGGTACAAGGAGATGTTGTAGGTGACAACGAGCACTCGAGTAAGCCATTTCCTTAGAATGCCAATGGAGCAGTGAGTCATCATTCGATGAGCCATAATTCAATGAGCAGTCCTTCTAGTAACAACCCTACTTCTACTTCTACTCCTCTTCCTACCTCGTCCCGTTTGTACTCATCACTTAGAAAGTTTCAAGGAAAGGATGTGTGTTGTATGCCAATATAATGTGATTGATGAATAAGTTTGCAAATGCACTATGTCTTTATGGAAATATTTTGGAAACAGAGCCTACCAATCTTGACGCAAATGTATCCAAATGCAAGGTCTCTTTCTGAAGGAATTTGAATGCTTTACTGAAGTTATTGCGCTTAATCCCCAGAATGCTTGTGGTTTCACGCACTGTGGATTTTTGTACAAGCATAAAGGGAACTTGTTAGATGAAACAGAGGTTTGTTTTTCAAACCTGACATTGTTTGGAATATTTTCCTTTTTTCTTTTATGTATTTCTTTTTGTGTTACTTGTTTGTTCAAGCTTCTGCATAATAGTAGTTGTTTTATAATGGAGTGGGTTGAACAAGAGGTGTAACTACCTAAACATTTTTCGGGGTGAGGAGGGTCTATTTGATTTCCAAGGAAATTGCCATCTTGTTAGGAGTGCCAATAATCATGATAGGTGAAGGAACAATAGTCAAGGATTGTATGTCCTTTCTAAACCCCTCAAACCTCATTTGTGTTGTCCAATAAGATTTCTAAGAGTGTCATATTGTCATCATGATGCGATGTGCTAGTATATTTTGTAGACGATGAGGAATTTAGTGGGCTACACTAGATGTTGTAGCCTTCAAATGGATCCTTAGTGAAGTCGACCTTGTCTGTAAACCCTTTTTTTCATTTGGGGGCAGGGGGGGCATGGGAAAAATAAGGTTACAATGGAGAGCGAGAATGGAGATGGTTAGGCCATAGGAACTAGGCCTATTGGCCTTGTAGAAATCTGATTCTACCACATTTCTTTGAGATCTGCTCAAACCCTAGCCACGGAGCTATCACTTTTCTCATTGTACATAAGTGCTAAATATTTCTTTCATCTTATATAGCATATATATAAGAGAAATCATAAATATGACACGTGTTGGGTAACTATATGCAGATATAGACCAAATAAAAGTAGAAATGAAATTATTGTTTATCTCATGCTCTCTGAGACTTCTCACTGTCTCTGCTAAGTGGACATGTATCACATAATTGTTTCCATCTCAATGTTCTTCCACATCTGCACTATTTCTCTCTTGCACATTGTAACCTCATGGCATGCATTACATAATTATTTCCATCTAAATGTTCTTCCACATCTGCACTATTTGTTGAAAAGTGTGCAACAAGAAATGCTAATTCAGAATGTGCTAAAAATAGACCTGCATAAAATAGCATGTCTAAAATTAGCAGTTTTGCCATTGAGTCATTGGCCACATTGGGTGAGAGGTAAAACTGCTAAAAATAGAAATTTCTAAAAATAGCATTTCTAGGTCCCTTCCTATTTATAGCAATCCCTAGTCTATTTATAGGGAGTAAAATTAATTTTGGTCTTAACAGCAGTTTGAAATATTAATTAATTAATTCAGTTGAGTTAATTAATTAAGGAAATTTGAATTTGAAGTCTTTGTGAGCATGCACATGAGTTGTCCCACTGATTGAGGAATTTATCCTTAATTTACTCCACTGATTGAGGGAATAAGTATGAGTTCTATAATGAGAGAATCAGTTGACTTAGTTCTAACTAGTCAAGTCCAGTTAGATTATTTTAACAAGTTGTTAAAATAATAAAATATAGTTTGTTAATGCTTGCATGCATGTGACAACTATTATTTTAGATAACTAAGGATTCACTCATGGGTAAATGTTGCATGTCAGTTCTGTCAGAGACCCAATTGAGATCAGATGTGGGACAATGTACTATCATATGCTTAACTATTTCTAGTAAGTAGTTTTTGCATGGTTGAGAAACTAGTGTTCTCAAGGAATATGTAGTTGGACCATTGGTTGTCTTTGGTATGTTGGAATTAATAGCATATGCTTTTGCTATTATTTCATAAGAAAACTACGTAACGACCATAGGGAAAGCCTATATAAACAGGGCATGGGTGGTTCATGAGACATAACTTCATATCTTCATAGTTCATTGGGAACTGAATAGCTTAAGAGCTAATTCTTCTTGTATTGTGAAGAGGATTTCCACTTGATTGATAATACATGGTTGGCGTTTTATGTTGGTGCTTTCCCTTGGATATATCTTGTGTTATGTGTGATTAATTCTCTTGATCCGTTATGCATGTTTCTACTTGATGTTGCTCATGATTTCGATTATGCTTCCGCTTAATGTTTTGTAGAAGTAGAACAAGTATTATGCTTTAGGACGTTGCATATATCGGTTTGTTCGACAGGTGAATTTTCTACATGGTATCAGAGCACAAGTGATCAAGTAAGAACAGTATACTAGCAGGAGGAATTCAAAGTTTCTTATTCTTGATATAGATCTCAAGTTCTTATCACATCTATTTCATCGATGGCATTCAATGGTTTGAGGCTTGAGTATGCCCTTGATGGCAG
Source organism: Pinus taeda (assembly GCA_000404065.3). NCBI lineage: Eukaryota > Viridiplantae > Streptophyta > Pinopsida > Pinales > Pinaceae > Pinus > Pinus taeda. The sequence goes on from APFE031031017.1 coordinate 17,994, forward strand.
CTCAAACTATATAGCTTGGAAGGATCGCATGGAGGCAGTTTTGGAAGATAATGGTCTTAAGGATTTCATTGATCAAGAAGTCCCTAAGCCTACTGACAAGACTGAGCTGGTGGAATGGGTAAGTGTGTGGCTAGAGCTAGGAGAATTCTCTTGGAGGTGTTCGAGATCACATAGTCTCAAGCCTCCATGGGAAGGAAGTCTCCATTTGCAATGTGGAAAACATTGAAAGATTTATATCAGAATAGCAGTGATCAAAGGAAGTTGGCACTGAAGGACAAGCTTCGAAAGATCAAGTGTGAGAAGGGTGACTCTATTTCTACATTCTTGAACAAGCTCACCACTTACAGAGATGAGCTTGCAAGCATAGGAGTCACTACAGCTGATGAGGATATGGTGAGTCTAGCACTCCTTGGCCTTCCTAAGAGCTAGCATAGCTACTAGGACTCAGTGAATGGAAGGGACAAACTGCCAAATTGGGAACGACTATGGTCGGATTTGATGCAAGAGGAGATTAGACAGAGCACCAAGGATGGCACTTCTTCGTCAAAACATGATGATGAAGAGAACTTGGCTTTAGCTTCTAAAGCTAAGAAAGGGAAAGGGAAGGTATCCCATTCCAAGTCTTCTCAAGGAAGAAAGAAGTTTGACAAGTCGAAGGTGAGATGCTTTCATTGTCATGAGTTGGGTCATTATGCTAATAATTGCCCAAAGAGGAAGTCCAAGAAGAAAGGTTCCTCCAAGGAATCTGATGGTGATGTGCACTAGCTTCACAGTTTGAGATGGATTTCTCACTTATTGCATGCATGGTTTCATCCAGCGTGGGATGTGTTTGGTATTTGGACAGTGGAGCTTCTTCCCACGTTTCAGGTGACAAGAATCTTTTCAGCACTTTGGAGGAGAAGGATCTCCAGATACGGATCAAGATGGGCGATGACAAAAAGTATTGTGTCTCGGGTAGAGGTACGGTTATGTTTCAGAGGGAGCATGGTTCTCCCCTCACTCTTTCTAATGTTATGTATGTATCAGGGCTAAAAAATAATCTTGTTTCTATTGCTATGCTTGAGGATAAAGGCTATGATGCAGTCTTTAGTTTGGGAAAGGTTTTCTTAAGGCATATAGGCACTGGACAAACCAAACAGATTGGGATTCAAATTAAGAATCTCTACAAGTTACAGGCAGAATATTTTGTTGCACTCAGTTCCAAGGCAGAAGAGGTGCATGGCCAAGACATTGGCGAGTTATGGCATAGAATACTGGGCCACTTGCATCATGGGGCCTTCAAGATCATGCAAAAAAATTCTACCAGATTACCCAAGTGAAAACTAGAGCAGACAAGCACATGCAAAGGTTGTACTCTGGGTAAGTATGTGAAGGATTCCTTTCATGATCGGGATGGTAGAGTAGGAGCAGTTTTGGATCGAGTTCATTCAGATGTATGTGGGTCCTTCTCTACTGCCTCGACCATGAAGCAAAGGTACTTTGTTGTTTTTATAGATGGTTTTTCTCGTAGATGTTGGATCTACTTCATGCAAAAGAAGGATCAAACCTTCTTGAAGTTTTGTGAGTTCAAAGCTTTGGCAGAGAAAGAATCAGGGAGGAAGATAAAGGCCTTGCGAAGTGATAACGATGGAGAGTATGTTTCCCAACAGTTTAAAGACTTGTGTGCTTCAGAAGAAGTTAAACGGGAACTCACAGCACCTCATAACCCACAACAGAATGGGGTGGCTGAAAGGAAGAACAGATCTATTGTGGGAGCAGCTCAAGCGATGCTGCATGACCAAAGCCTACCACTTCATCTGTGGGCTGAGACATGCAATACAACAGTGTATCTTCAGAACAGAAGTCCTCGTCGTATTTTTTGGATGAAGACACCTATAGAGGCTTTTTGAGGGAAGCAGCCAGATGTGAGTCACTTCTGTATCTTTGGATCACCAGTTTACTGTCATGTGACCAAAGATGCTCGAAAGAAGCTAGACCCAATAGCTGAGTTGGGAATACTCGTGGGTTATACGGATACACCTCACAACTATCGGGTGTTTTTGCCTGCCATTCAAAGGACAGTAATGCACAAAGGTCTGAAGTTCGATGAGCAGCGAGCCATGTGAGAGTCACTTGAGAGGGAGCTCAAGTTGCATGGTGATGATGAGGAACTACTAGTTCCTAAGGAGGAGGAGCCTCCTGATGATGCGGAGCAGCCGCATGCAGAGATTCCAGTGCTGGAGATCACCACTACTGGAGAGTCTTCCAGAGAGGGGTGGAAATGCTCTCGGGAAGCTAACAGATTGATGCAGGATGCAAGAGAGAATGTGGGGAAGCCATCCTCTCATCGTGGATAGAGGAGATCTCCCGATAGATACGCTGGGTAAATGGCCCTGGTTGGGGAGTGTGTAGCGACCGAGCCTTATTCTTTTGAGGAGGAAATGCAGCAGCCAGTTTGGATGGATATGATGGTAGAGGAGTATGATTTTATCATGAGGAATAGTGTATGGGATGCTGTTCCTAGACCCGGGGACAAGTCAGTGGTTACTTCCTGATGGCTTTACAAGGTAAAGCAGGCAGTTAATGGCATTATTGAGAAACATAAGGCAAGATTTGTTGCCTGTGGTTTCTCACAGGTTGAGGGGATTGACTATGATGAGACCTTTGCTCCTGTTGCAAGGTACTCCTCGATTAGATCGATTCTAGCACTATCAGCACAGATGGGTTGGAAGATCCATCAGATGGATGTGAAGACAGCTTTCCTCAATGGGGATATTGAGGAAGAGGTATACATTAAGCAGCCTAAAGGATTTGAGACCTTCGATCGTGAGTCACATGTGTGTTGACTCAAGCGAGCATTGTATGGGCTAAAGCAAGCACCCTGTGCTTGGTATACTAGGATTGACAGCTATTTCACTGGGTTGGGATTCACCAAGAGTGAAGCGAATGCGAACCTCTACCACATCATTGTAGATGGTAAGCTATTGATTATTGTACTTTATGTCGATGATCTGATTTTGACAGGTGATGATGAGTTGATCAATTCTTGTAAGAAGGATCTTGCAAGAGAGTTTGAGATGAAGGACATGGGCCTCATGCACTACTTTCTTAGCATGGAGGTGTGGCAGAGAGAAAGTATTTGTTTCTCAAGGCAAGTATGCCAATGAGATACTGAGGTGCTTCCATATGGATATGTGCAAGCCCATGGAGACTCCTCTAGAAGGTAACTAGAGGAAGGAGGATGCTACTTCAGGTGAGGTAGTAGCTGCTATAGTTTATCGGTAGCTTGTGGGTTCACTCATGTATCTAGTGAACACATGACCAGATTTATGCTTTGTAGTGAACCAGCTGAGTCAAGCTATGGTTCAGCCAACCAAGTTATTTTGGAAGGCGGCAAAGCATGTGCTGAGATATCTCAGAGGCACTACATAGTATGGATTATGGTACAAGCGGGCAGAGGGAGTGAAGCTCCAAGGCTTCACAGATGCAGATTGGGCAGGTAGTCCATCAGACAGGAAGAGCACTTCTGGAGGGATCTTCAACCTTGGGTCAGCTGCAGTTTCTTGGTATAGCCGGAAATAGAGATCCGTTGCACTTATCTCAGCAGAGGCAGAGTACATGGCAGCAAGTCAAGCTACATGTGAGGCCATCTGGATGCGGAAGATCCTAGTGGGATTGTTTGGTCAAATGATGGATCCGACGGTGATATATTGTGATAATCATAGTTGCATTAAACTCTCTAAGAATCCAGTGTTTCATGACAGGTCCAAGCATATAGATATCTGCTACCATCATCTATTGGATTGTGTGGTCAAGAGGATCATGATGTTGTAGTATATTTTGACCTAGGAACAGGATGCAGATATTTTGACAAAGTCATTATCAAAGGGCAAGTTTGAGTTCCATAGAGACAGGATCGAGGTTACTGATAATCCCTTTCTTGTTGAGAGGGAGTGTTGAAAAGTGTGCAACAAGAAATGCTAAATTTAGAATGTGCTAAAAATATACCTACTAAAAATAGCATGTCTAAAAATAGTAGTTTGGCCAGTGAGGTCATTGGCCACATTGGGTGAGAGGTGAAACTGCGAAAAATAGAAAGTTCTAAAAATATCATTTCTGGGTCCCTTCCTATTTATAGCAGTCCATAATCTATCTATAGGAAGTAAAATTAATTTTGGTCTTAACAACAGTTTGAAATATTAATTAATTAATTCAGTTGAGTTAATTAATTAAGGAAATTCAAATTTGAAGTCTTTGTGAGCATGCACATGATTTTCCTCCACTGGTTGAGGGAATAAGCATGAGTTCTATAATGAGAGAATCAGTTGACTTAGTTCTAACTAGTCCAGTCTAGTTAGATTATTTTAACAAGTTGTTAAAATAATAAAATATAGTTTGTTAATGCTTGCATGCATGTGACAACTATTATTTTATATAACTAAGGATTCACTCATGTATAACTGTTGCATGTTAGTTCTTTCAGAGACCCAATTGAGATCAGATGTAGGATAGTGTACTATCAAATGCTTAACTATTTCTAGTAAGTAGTTTTTGCATGGTTGAGGAACTAGTGTTCTCAAGGAATACGTAGTTGGACCATTGGTTGTTTTTGGTATGTTGGAATTAATAGCATATGCTTTTGCTATTATTTACTAAGAAAACTACATAAGGACCATAGGGAAATCCTATATAAATAGGGCTTGGGTGGTTCATGAGACATATATTCATATCTTCATAGTTCATTGAGAGCTGAATAGCTTGAGAGCTAATTCTTCTTGTATTGTGAAGAGGATTTCCACTTGATTGATAATACATGGTTGGGATTTTACGCTGGTGCTTTTCCCTGGATATATCTTGTGTTATGTGTGATTATTTCTCTTGATCAGTTATGCATGTTTTTACTTGATGTTGCTCATGAATTCGATTATGCTTTCGCTTAATGTTTTGTAGAAGTAGAAAAAGTATTATGCTTTAGGACATTGCATATATTAGTTTTTTCTACATGTGAAATTTCTACATGGTATCGGAGCACAGGGGATCAAGCAAGAACAATATACTAGCAGGAGGAATTCGAAGTTTCTTATTCTTGATATAGATCTCAAGTTCTTATCACATCTATTTCATTGATGGAGTTCAATGGTTTGAGGCTTGAATATGCCCTTGATGGTAGCTCAAACTATATAGCTTGGAAGGATCACATGGAGGCAGTTTTGGAAGATAATGGTCTTAAGGATTTCATTGATCAAGAAGTCCCTAAGCCTACTGACAA
>APFE031031023.1:0-18365 GCA_000404065.3 Pinus taeda
ACAATTTCCATCTATCTCTTCTAGAAAAACACCAAAATCCATTTCACCTAATGTTTCACCCTCAACAATGTCATCCTCGTGGACATTAACTAGCATTCCTTTGGCAATGCACATGCTTGTTCCCATGCATTCATGTGTAAGAGAAAACTTTGTACATATGAATCTAACCCTATCTTGGGGAATATTTGTGGCATGATCATGACAGTGAGGCTCCAAATCTGATTCTTGCCAAATTTCATAAGATTCTAATGCACCCCCAAGTGTATGCTCAAAACCTGTTGGATGTGGTAGAGGAGCATTATGTTTTAACACCACCTCGATTTTAACCATTATGCATCCTTTCTTTACCATCTTTCCATGCACTTTATGCCCAAGCTCTTTATTGAATATGGAGCCCTCGCCCACCTTCACTCCATGTTGCAGAAGATCTACCTTGACTCTAATAGAAAATGTGGAAGAAACATTTGCACCTATAAACGAATGTAAATAAGGTTAGTATTTACTCAAAAAAAAACATTTATTATGCTATCAATAATATATAACACATGCTTCAATATTTTGATTTACCTATGTTGTGTCTCAAATTCATGATCTTCCATGGTTGTATGTCCCCTTCATTAACATCCTCATCAATCAAATCTGGTTGAGTTACATCAATTATCAAAATTGTAACATAACCAGCATTAACCCTTTCTCCAACATAATAAGTTCCAAACTCTGCAGATTCGACCCTTCCTAGCCCAATGACTTGATCATTAATAAGGAGATCAACATAGTCCCCTTTTGCCAAAATTATATTTTCCATTGTAGCTTGTATCAATTCTATAACAACAATTAAATCGTAACTTGTAATTAAAAGGTTGAACCGTGTAAAGTGCGACTTTATATTTTCACAAAAATACACAACTTACAAAAAAGTAATATAGATGCAAAAATTAAAATAGTATGGTAGTAATATTGTATGTAATGAAACATTGTTTCCTCAAATAAAAGCTAACAATCAATATCATTCCTTCTACTACAAACATAAGCATATTGCTAGAAGCAACATTACATTGTCAAATAAATCTAGCACATGCTAGATCTCCTTCTATGACAAACAAGCACATTGTCCATAAGAATATTCTAAGGCGAAGGAATTCCACCACATGCTAAATTTCCTTCTAATGTAAATAGAAGCGTATTACTCACAAAAACATTTCAAAGTAAAAGAAATCTTACACTTTCTAGAGTTTATTCTAGCACAAACACAATCACATTGCCAAAAACAACATTGCAGTGTGAAAGATATCTAGCATACGCTTGATTTACTTCTAGCACAAACAAAAGCACATTGCCAACAATAACATTGTAGGGAAAACAAAATCCAACAACTTCTATCAAAAACACAATCACATTTCCAATAACAACGTCGCAAGGTAAAATAAATTTAGCGCATGCTAGCTTTACATGTGGCATAAATACAAGCATACTACCAAAAACAACATTTCATGCCAGAAGAAATCTAGTGCATGCTATATTTCCTTCTCACACAAACAAAAGCACATTACCAAGGTGAAGGAAATCTAACACGTGTTAGATTTCCTTCTATAATAAACAACCAAATTGAAAACAACAATATTGCATAGCAAAAGAAATCTAGCACAACTTCTAGCCCAAACAAAAGCACAACATTTCCAATAACATTGCCAAGGTGAAGGAAATCTAACACTTGATAGATTTCCTTTTATCATAAACAACCAAATTGACAACAACAATATTGCAAAGAAAAAGAAATCTAGCATAGTTTCTAGCCCAAACACAAGCACGTTTCCAATAAAAATATTGCAAGGTGAAAGAAATTTAACGCATGTTAGCTTTACATGTGGCACAAATACAAGAAAACTACCAACAACAACATTGCATGCCAAAAGAAATCTATTGCGTGTTATGTTTCTTTTTAACACAAATCAAGAAAGTGTAATGGTGATTCTCTATTGTGAAGACCCATATTAAAAGTGGTGTAATGCTAATAAGACCAATGTAGCTACTGCCAGGATACCAATGTAAAGTTTCATTGTTCAAAAGTTTAGGGCCTCCTTGGTAAAACCATGCATGTCATATTCAGTGACTATGGCATACTCTGAGGTAGATTCAGTAATAAATTTTGTGCATCAATAGAGTTTTGGCATTTTCTGGCTAAGTTAAGGCACCAACACCACAACTGTTATGAATCACCTAGTCAAGTCTCAAGAGAGAGCCTCTTTTGTCTCATCACTATATCAATCCATGAAATGGTGGAGAGCCTAACAACCTTCTCTTTTAATCACTCAAGCTAGACCAAATTGACAAGTTGTATTCCTACCTAACCAAACATTTTCCATGTTTTTGCTTCCTCATAAAAAGATAGCAGTCTAGGGGTTATCTTGATGCAAAATGTACCTCTCGGCAGACTATGTTAACACCTTGTTTTAGGAGATTAACCCACTAGCCTTTGTTCTATGGTGACTTTCCAAACCCAATAGCTCCTCCATAAGATTACTCTCGTATTGAATCTAAAACCATTTAACTATGATTAATTGGTAGCACATGCAATTTGCAAGGAAGGGTCACAGTTTCAGGTTTGGACCATTTAGTCAGGTTTATAGCTTAAATGGCAGTTTCATACTTCGAGTTAAACTATCTTTGACATATATAATATAACTGACCTAGTCCATTTTTATATCACTACTACAACAATCCATGAAATGTGCATGCAAGGTCTAAAATCAATGCTTGACTTGGCTTCCATAGTAATGTTCCACATTTGAATGGACTTCCCAAAAGATTGCATTGTGTTTATATAATGCTTCATGCATCTTTGGTAAAAATTAAAGGCTAGATGCCAAATGTGTTTGTCAGATGTTGCTTATGAATGCATAAGATAAGGTTGGTGTATTTCATATATTCTCATGCATCTCTAGTAAAAACTAAAGGCTAGTTGCCAAAGGTGTTTATCACATGTTTCTTATGAATGCATAGATAAGATTGGTGTCTTTCATATATTCTCATTACAATACTGAATGTTGGATCTAACTCTTCAATGGTCCATGGATTGAGTTTTAACTCGTTGAGGTATCTGTTACAATGGGCCAGTATCTTGAGCACTGGACAAACGGGTTGCCTGGTCTTTTATTGAATTCGATTACAAAGGAGGTATGCTAGAAACTCTTGACATCTTCTACGGTCCTCACTCAACCACACAACAAGTGGATTACTAGGTAATCCGAATTAGATGTTTGGGTTGCCATAATACCAGACATCTAATCCCAGAACGTTCACTCAGATTTTGTGGGGATCGTATCAAAAGGAATGGAATGGCTCCTGGTTTCAATCAGGTTCCTACTTTATATAATATGGAACACACCCCTTGGGAGCCCTCAAATGAACTGCATATGTTTGTGCTTAAGGAGGCTCCCATCCATAATTGCATAATAAAGGACACTAGTCAAATGGCTCTTGGAAAGATAATCCTTGGAATGGACTCCCAATCGGTGCCACATAGACATAGCATAATGGAGAATAATGTAGATTATATTATCATTCATATGGCAGGTCAACACTGACACATTTCCAAAGGCAAATATTCCAATCCATATCTAGACCTGAGGTCTTCGGCTTCATCTCCTCCCTTATATAAAAATACAGAAATGGATACTTCCCCTATCTCAATATAGATACAGATGTGGAAAACCTAAATAATGATGAATCGTTGGGTCTTGAGCTGCTAACAATCAAAAGGGCCTTCTTTCAGGAAAAAAAAGACGTTTATTAATCTGGATTACCCCGGAATTGGATTGACTAGGAAAAAGAAGGCATCAAGTATAAAATTATATCCTCTTGTGTTGGTGTGGGGTCCAAGCTCAATACATGATTTTATGAAACCATTGAAGCAACTCGTTATCCATCCATTGATCTGGGCACCTCCAATGAATACTACGAAGCAATAGAGCATGAGCTGTTCACTCTTGCTCCCCCAATCATCCAGTTTCTTCACAAGCATGAGCTGTTCACTCTTGCTGATATTGGCTGCCAACAATCTGTCATTTCTCCACTGTGTGGAGGATGGGGAGACTAAAAGAATTGTAGAACTATTTGGGATTAGAGTCAGGCCTTTTGCTGAAGCCCAATAAGCTCCCATCCATAATTGCAGAATAAAGGACACTAGTCAAATGGCTCTTGGAAAGATAATCCTTGGAATGGACTCCCAATCGGTGCCACATAGACATAGCATAATGGAGAATAATGTAGATTATATTATCATTCATATGGCAAGTCAACACTGACACATTTCCAAAGGCAAATATTCCAATCTATATCCAGACCTGAGGTCTTCGGCTTCATCTCCTCCCTTATATAAAAATACAGAAATGGATACTTCCCCTATCTCAATAGATACAGATGTGGAAAACCTTAATAATGATGAATTGTTGGGTCTTGAGCTGCTAACAGTCCAAAGGGCCTTCTTTCAGGAAAAAAAAAGACTTTTATTAATCTGGATCACCCCGGAATTGGATTGACTAGGAAAAAGAAGGGCTTCAAGTATAAAAATATATCCTCTTGTGTTGGTGTGGGGTCCAAGCTCAATACATGACCCCAACCAACCATGCCTCTAGTACTAGATAGAGTGTGAATGAAAAATCAAAGCAGAATTTGCAGCCTTAGACCAAGGCTAATATCCACACGTGCTCTCCAGTCAGCATTTCACTCATCCTGTGCAGACAAATTAGAGAAATGCTCAAACAAAGCATTTTTAGCACCAGCACCATGATTTGATCTATTATGAATTCCTTTAAGACGGACTCGGTTTACAAACTAGCTATTAATGTAGTAATGTTATTGTCCAAACAAAGCTGAAAAGCACGGGCAAGAAGGCAACAGCTCTAGCATTACTACAGTTACCAGCAAAGTAAAGTTCAGAAATACAGGCACTCAGACAAACAGCTATATAATCAATTTAGTTGTCATCTCAGTAAAGTTTACAGGTGCAGGCATTAAAGATAATTGCAAAATTGAATAGTGCACAACAATCAGGCAGATCATTGTCAACGAAAAACATCACTTGTCTGTTGTCATTTAGAATAGCATCACTTGTCTGTTGTCATTTAGAATAGGTGCCAAAGGCAACTGCCGGGAAAAAAAAGATGTACAAAGGGGAAAGCACAACAAGTGGACCCTAGAGCATGAGCTGTTCACTCTTGCTCCCCCAATCATCCAGTTTCTTCACAGGCATGAGCTGTTCACTCTTGCTGATATTGACTGCCAACAATCTGTCATTTCTCCACTGTGTGGAGGATGGGGAGACTAAAAAAATTGTAGAACTATTTGGGATTAGAGTCAGGCCTTTTGCTGAAGCCCAGTAACTATGAGAAGAGGTTTTTGCATTGGCTCATTCAAAATTTTGAAAATAAACTGTGGTTATGGGAAAACAGATGGCTCTCTTTAGACAGTAGGATGGTCATGATAAAGGTAGTCCTACAAGGTATCATTGTCTACTGGATGCATTTGTTTCATTTTCCAATGTCAATTATTCACAAAATCAACTCCACCATGGCAGATTCCTTATGGGTTGGGTCTGGTTACAAAAATACGCTTCACCTATCTAAACTAGACTCAACTTGCAAGCCCATTGATGGAGGTTGGGGCATCAAACACACTCACACTTTCAATCTGGTACTTCTAATCAAAAATCTATGGAGGGCCTTCAAGTGCCTTGGTATTTAGCAAAAAATCATCATTAAAAAATATCTCAATCATGCTACCCTGGAAAACTAGATCCTAGTTGGGGCTCCGGTTAAGAATAATGTGTCTTTCATTTGGAATAGCTTGACGAAATCTAAGCCTTGGATACAGGGATATATAATATGGATGGTTAGACGTGGCGACATAATTCGCATTGGCCTTGATGCAATCATTGGATTGGCTGGGAATCACATTCTTCCTCCCCCAATCATCCAGTTTCTTCACGGGCATGAGCTGTTCACTCTTGCTGATATTGGCTGCCAACAATCTGTCATTTCCTCCTCTTCCAGTTGGCCACATGCTGAAAATTTGGCTCTTCTGATGGAGCTCAATGTCAAATGGGAAAATTACAGATCTAATCTCTATCACGCAGATATTGCTCTGTCTAAGAGGGCAGATAGGCATTCTTGGGGCGGTCTTTCTCATGGAGGAGAAATCTCTACCAAAGAAACATACAAGTACATATACAACATGCAAAGGTAGTGCGCTAGAACTATTTAGCAAAATAAAGGCACCACCCAGTGCTATGGATAATTCAGTTGGTTGAACTCCATAAAGTATTTCAAGGTGTGAGTTCAATTCTCTTTGGTGCATCCAGACTTGACCTGACCAGACTTTATGTGTTCAGTGGCCATCCAGTTCAGCCCTCTACAGTAAATCAGTCTTATCAGATCTGGATTCATATTTCCACCCACTACAAAGGTCTAATCAGACCTGATAGCTATTTATGGACACCGTTCAGTCTACTGGCCATCCAGTTCAGCCCTCTACAGTAAATCGGTCTTATCAGTTCTGTTTTGATATTTCCACCCACTAGAAAGGTCTAATCAGACCTGTATCTATTTATGGACACAAGAAATAAAGAACGCAATGTTTCAGGAAGTTTCTGGGCATCCACCATGGCTTCAGCCACTGTAACTGCTGCAACTATTAGTCGCTCTGAGAAGCCATATTCAGATCATTAAGAAGATTTTATATATGATCTTCTGGGTGGAAGTTTTCTTGTAACTTGCTTTTGTTTTGAATGAACGCATGCTGGAGAAAGCAAGTCCGTTCATATGAACAAAAGACGCGGGTGGGGTGAGAAATCAGAGACGTGGGGGCTCTTTTGTCCTTCTGATTCAACTTGATTGATGTCCAAATTTACCTCTGAAAACTCAGAGAATGCATGTCTTTGGAATGGTATTTGGTGTATGCAACACACCAGAGAATTGGTTGCCACAATATTCTCTAAATTAGGATTGAGAATTGGTTGCCACAATATTCTCTAAATTAGGATTGGAAGGTATCGTTTCCTCATCGCTTCACAATCTCTAGTTATTGTGCACTCTGAATCTTATAAAAAAAATGTCATTGAAAGAATTCCATCATAGTTTGTGTAGCTTAAAGCGCTCCTGGGAATAAATGACCTTAGTTTTAGTTCGCAGTGGGGTTTTATTTCAAAGGAACTGTCTAATTCTACTCACCTTTAAGGGGCAAAACTTGGAAGTTTGAGAGGGTCCATACTTTGAATGGCCTTAAAGGAAGTATTCCAGCTCCTTTGACTTGCTGAACCAATCTTGATTCTCTGTCATCTTTTTGGCTTGGATCCAGCTAGATCGATCTCATCTTTAACCACAGATCTGTAATTTTGGGATAGTGTTTGTGGATTCATTCAACTAGACACCACAATTACATTGGCACCTATGTAAATAACAGATCTGATGTTATATGGGCATGTAGCTTCAAGGACAGCATGGCGTAAAGCCATTGCCACTTTGAGTCAGTTGGCCTTCCTAAACCTGTGTAGAAGTAGCCTCACCGGCAAGATTTATGAAGCCATCATGAGTTAAACTTGACAAATCTATGAGCAAGATTAGATCCAGCAGAAAACAGCAAGGAGGGACTCATTCCTGGAAACAAGCAGAATGGAGAATAGTGATTCCCCAATCTGCATGCAAGTTGAAAGTTGAAGCTTATATATAAGCAAGTAACTTGTTGTGAGGTATATTTTTTTGGTGGGTCTGATTCATGCGAATTTGAACTTTAAATTTCATGGTTTACATAATATTTCATTACATGGTAGTTAAATAGATACAGTTACAAAGAACCAAGGTGTCCCGGATCTAAGCGGAATACAGTTTTTCCAGCATCTGTGGCAATTCTCTGTGCTCATTTTAATCACATATTTGCCAATATTTTGGGATTTTTGGCCATCTACATAGAAGCTACTATTGATACTCAATGGAAATCTGGACTCAGTCTTTTCAGCATCTATGGCAGTTTTTTCTGCTCATTGTTCCTCGACCAACTGTATCCAGCTTGCAGCTCAGTGAAATCTAGTCACAGCCTTTCCAGCGTCTATAGCAGTCTTCATCATTGTAATCACTTCTTGGCCACTATACGAGAGTCTTGAGCTAACTGTATCAAGCAGATGGGTACACGGGAAAATGCACTGACAGGTGAATTTCCTGGCACGTTGTACCTGTTCAACGATCTTAGAATTTTAAGTTGTGCACTGGGTTTTCGTTTTTCTTCACTGATCTCACAGTTTTTATATTCCTGGATTACAAATCTAATTAAGTTGTTTGTTATTATAATAATCTTGCAGGTGTTGATTTGAAGGGATGTTTGAAGCTTCTTTGTTATGGTGTTGGTTTATACAACAATAAATTCACCATAACAAGTTCTGGGAATTTGCAATCAATATTTGGAAAATCCGGTGGAAAGAACAGAGTATAATTGTTTAACACTAACATGGAAAGCCTTAAAAGCCTGCCATTATTGAATTTGTATGCAAACAAATTGGGAGGGTAAATACATGTTCCTCTTCCTCAGCAATTTCTCTGGACTAATCATCCCTGAGAAGACAAATCCGAACAGGTACACATTCAAATCTTCGATTGTGATTTCGTTTCAAAGAAAAAATGCATAAAGAATTCAGGGGAAGTGGAGGTGCCTTTGAATTCATCCGCCCATTTTTAGTTATGATGGGCATGGGAGCAATGTCAAAGATGATTGCAGGGCAGGAACTGATCAGGGAAAACTCTTTGATTACCAAAGAAAGTGGGATGGTACGCCTCGGCAGAGAAATGCCCTCCAAATACTAATACTAATGAAAATTGTTGTGCCCTCCATACAATGGAAAAATGATTCAAAAGAAATTATTTTCGAGTTGAAGAGGTGCCCCAGGAACAACTTTTGTGCCCTCCATACAATCGAAAACCCCAGGAACAACTGTTGCGCCCTCCATACAATCGAAAAATGATTCAAAAGAAATTATTTTCGAGTTGAGGAGGTGACCCCAGGAACAACTAAGGAGGTGCGTGAGGTGGATATAGAGGAGGCTACAGAGGAGGCAGGAATGGCACTGGAGAGGATCCAGAAGCTAAAACATACATGAAAATTTTGCCTGCAGTTTCTACACCCTATCTTCAAAGAGCTATTTTTTTAAGAAAACAAACAGAAAGCTAAAACACATACCTGTTTTAGACAAAAACTATGGAAGATCAGCCTCACAGAAAAAAATAACAGTAAATGCAGAGCTGGTAAACCTGTCTTGGCTATTACTCCTCAAAGCACACTGATCTGTCTGCTCAAAAGTTTCCCAAATCGTTGAATACCAAATATTTAGAACCCAACTTGCCAAATATCATATAATATTATAAGCCAGCTGGTTCAGAAAATAAGCTTTCCTCCTGGGTGTGAACCGTGACAGCGACACCTTAATCAATCGTTGGAAGAGAATGTTCAGGCGGTGGGACTTCCAGCCAAGGAGATAAGAACAGCCGATTCGAGCCAAGCCCAGCCAAGGAGATAAGAACAGCCGATTCGAACCAGGCCCAGCCAAGGAGATAAGCGAAATTTTAAACTTTCCCACAAAATTTTAAATTTAAGTCTTCTTCATAATATTTTTTTAAAGGTTCATTTGCCAGCAGTTCTATTAATTGAATTTTCCCACAAAATTTTAAATTTTCCCATAAAATTTTAAATTTTCCCACAAAAATGTTTGAAAAGTCTTCATCATAATAATTTTTTAAATGCTCATTTGCCAGCAGTTTTATTAATTTGCGCATTTATTTTATTAATATAAACCATATAATATTAATTAACATGTGCATCCTATAAATTATATAAACACACATTTGCATCCTATAAGATGAATAACTATTCATCTTAGAGGCATTGGGAAGTGGTTTTGTACAATGTGCATGGTTTATATTATTGCTAAATCTTAAAAACCATTCGTAGGCCCTAGGATGATAATAGTGTTTCTTCTTAGATGATGTCCAAGGTCCCAACAAAAATCATCCTTGTTGGGCAAATCCTCACATTAAACCCATACAACATTTATATACCTATGGTTTATAATGATGGCAAATAGTGCTCCTCACCACTTAATTGTGCAAAAAGCCCCAACTAACCTAGTCTAGGTTAGATGTCCTCGATATTAACATATTATCCTACATTATCCATTAGCTCATGGAGATAGAGGGTTCAAGGACTCTCACTTGATGGTTGGGGACTATAGTCCATCAAGAGGTCAAATGTCGGGCTAACTGTGTTAAGGACACCTCAAGGTCAACCAACACTAATGCAATGTATTAGTTGTTCGTACATCGACCTATCAAAATGTCACAATATTGGGTAGTAGACATTAGTAAGTAGGACACTAATCACCAACAAGAAACCTTGATAACGATAGAGTAATGATGTGGTGAGTGGATGTGGACCCGGGGATACCGCATGTCAATTGTGTGGCAGTTGATTTGACATGCTAACGTCTCATTATGATGTGGCACCAATGTGGGTCTAGATGACTTGGCATACCAATGTGGCAAGTGATGTGGCATGTTGACATGGCAATGGAAGGTTGACTTGGCACCAAGGTGATGTATAGGTGGTAACCATATAGTGACGATGTGGATGTTGGGCTTTTGGATGTTAAGATATCAACTAATTAATATCAATGACACTCTTTAGCCTCTTCCCGAGGGCCCAGTGGCTTGATAGCTCGACCATTGGCCTTTCAAGATATTGGGTATTGAGAAATTAGGGCTTCAATCTACAAGCTTGTTTGTATGTTAGGTGTCGAGTATCGAGACAGTAAGTATGTATAGATCATTAAGGAAAATCATGTGTTTCGTGTGAATTTGGGCAAGCTTAGAAGTCGAGTTGCAAACTACTACAAGTGTCCTTATTTTTCTACAAGAAACAGTGTAATGTGAAGGTGAATATGCTAAACGTGATATTGGATGGCAATGATGCTAAGGAGAAGTTGGAAAATTGAAAAGTGCACCTATCCAATGCATCAAAACAACTTGTGGTAGGGTTAATCTAACAAAATGCAAGGTTGTAGTGTTTCTTGTAGTTGCAAAATATAGTAGAGTGTAAGAAACAATGAATAATACATAATGAACAATAAATTTAAAATAGTAATGGAAATGAACTAAATTCAAAGTAAAAATTATATTTAACTAATGTAACAGTGCTACAACTATCATCAACAAATGTTAAGATAATCTGCAAGAAAAAATTGCTCATAAACTATATAAATAAACATGCATGAAAGTAATGTTCATAAATATTTTGTAGACATAAACAAATGTGTGAACAGAAATGATACAAGAGGGATATTGACCACGTAGGTTGGGCCTTAACACAAGGAAACTTAAAAACCTTAGAAGAAAGCTAAACTAAGAGCTGAAATCAAATATCACTTCGATTAGCAAAAATGGTGTTTGTACATGACAAAGTTACAAAGAATGCTTAGAATCTAAACCTCTCGTATTATTCACATGCTTTCCTACAATTTTCATCTAATCCTATTATGCTACTCAAGCCTATTGTTTGTACAAGTGGATAGGAGGAAAACTCCTTGAGTGGAGGATTGCTTTCCCTCCAAAAATCAATAAAAACCTAGATCTTGTTTCCTAGATCACCACGTAGCAATAGTAAGGAGGATTTACTATCCTTAGGAAGTCGTGTTGGTTTTATTTTGTAGAAGGTAGTAGGCCCCACAAATATATCTAGACGATTCTCCTTGAAATTTGTGTAAAATCCATTCAAATATTACACAATAGTCATGTTAGGCACATAAAGTATGAAAAATATCTTGGACTCTTCTAAAAACTCATTAAGCTAGGAAAGTATTATTAAGTGAACAAAATTAGGTTCAATATAGCCTTTATGTGCCTAGGAGTGGTTAGAAAAACCTTATGGGAGACTCATCACATATATTAATTGAAAAGACAAATTTTGAATTTATCAATTATTATGCAATTTAATAAATTTTATACTTAATATTAATTTAAGATTTAAATATAATCTTAGTGTATTGTGTATGGCATAACAAAATAATATGAAGTGTTATCAACCAATTTCCTTCCTTATATTTATTTGTAGTCATCATTATGTTTTTTACCCTTTTGCATATATTGGACCCTTCATTTTGAGCTTGTTGGAGCACGGACATTAGTTCAACACTAGGAATATGTCTCCTCCATTCGTTTTTAGTGTATTGTTTGGCTTTGAGAGCGTCAGATTAGAGTTTTCTAACCAACATCCGTAATTAGTGTATTGTTTGGCATTCAAAGCATCAGATTAGTCATTTCTAACCAACATCCATATATTTTTTCTAGAATATTTCATTCCCTAGAATTTTTTGGTATTTATTCTAAAAAATTATATAGTAGAAAAGTTCTCGCATCCATTCCTGGAATTTGACGTCCCACAGGACGTATTTTTGGTTTTTGGACGTATTTGACGGGAGTGGAAAAAATTTCCACGTCAAATTCGACGTGTGATATACCCTGCAAACCGTCAAAACGACGTCTACTTCCAGAAGTGAAACGTAGAAATTTATAATACCTTATTTATTTGGTTGAGACCAGCAGGGTGCGGTAGTACACAACGCAGTTTAAACTTAAACGCTTCATTGTCCCACTACCTACTACCTAGTACTTACCATTAACTATCCAGCTGCAATCCGTCGCTCAAATTTAATCCGACAAGACTTGTAATTCAATTCATGTATGGTGACTCACTCACGGTCACCTCCCGACAGGCCTGGAATTTTATAAACTCTCTTGTCTGGCCCTCTCTTGTAACAATACAATTCATAATTCAGAGTTGGTTTCACCTATAAACATTCAATCTTGCTTAAAAGGAGGGATTGGACTCTAGACACAACATACATTCCAACTTCCCAAGTCCAACAAATGCTTAAGTCCATAAACTTAGCATTCTCTTCTTTCTTTACTCCTAGCATAGTGAAGTTCATTTCTACATTACCCCTAATTCTAGGCCGTGTTGAGACTCAAAGAGGTATTACACTCATGGCCTCCAATATTGACATAGTCATAGACTCACATAGGACACAACTAGGCTCTATTGAATGAACTTCGAGAAAGATTTTTTTTAATCCAACAGTATTTTCTGGAACCTTAAATGTTCAACCTTGACAAGCAGTGGGTCATGTAACAATATGCTTTTGACTTTCGGAAAAATTAATTTGTTGAATCTTTCTTGTATATTTTCAATCTACTTTCATATCTACACAAAGTATGATAATTTTCGTCTTTCATATCGGAAAGAGTTCTCTTTCATATTTCCACAAAGTATGACAATTTTCGTCTTTCATATTGGAAAGAGTTTTCTCTGAAGCCCACCTACCTTTGAAGCATGAAAATGTATTCCTCAAGAGGTCTCAAATTGCAAAAGTTCACCACAATCCATGGGCATGTTCTTAGAAAAAAATTGACTTAGCATTTCTTCGCACTATTGTTCATATCTTTAATAAAAGGCTCCTCAATCAGTTATAAAAGTTATCATAACTCTCCCCTTGTTGTCAAAATAAATAACCCGCATTGCCTAGAATCATGATTATAAAAAAATAGCAATGTTAGTTCAAACCTTTCACAATGAGGATGATACTTCTGTCCACTTCATTGTTGTAACAAACTATTTATTCATCCCATGTTGTAGATGGAACTTAGCAAATTTGAGAGAGATCACATGCACAAAGTTTAATACGAAAACCATTAAAAGTATTAGTTTATGTCTTGATGGTTGCATTAACAATATACATTATTATTGTTATTTTAAACACAAGTTATCATAGATTTTAGCTAAAATATCAAAGGTGTCATGATTGGGCTTAGCCAACGAATCATTTATGATGGGCAATGGTTCTTCGACAACTAGTTACTTCCATTTAGTATTTTTCTCTTGATGTAGAGTTTCCACGTCTAATATGCTTAGAGGGATGCATAACACCATCTCATCCAATGATGGTTGAGGATCCTCATCTTCCTAACTATGTGACATTCTTTAGTGCCTTTCACATATTAAAATTTAAATATATAATCAAACTATTAACCCAAAAAGATGAAAAGCCTTATAAAACCTTAAAAGTGTGGTTTTATGCTATTTCTAAACACATATGCTAACTTAGGAAAAAACAAGACACTTTCACACAGATTAGTGAAAGTTGAGATGCAAGAGTATTTGAAAGAGAGTTTCCCTATAAGAGGGAAGTTGACCCTCACAAATTTACATAGAACGTATAATGAAAGGCATGAAAAATATAAAAACGTCATTAAATTTTCATTTGATGGGCAAAGGAGATTTGAAATTCCAAGCCTGCTCGCATCACACATCAAACCAAAAGGATACAAAACAACACACTTCTATGTACAAGGTACAATCACAACTCAATCAAAACAATCATGTAAATGTGTGCCTATTTTGGACACAAGAAAAAGGTTCATGCAGAACTCATGGGGAGTTGAGGTACCATATGGTGTGCCATGATGGGGCCATGCCATACAAATTTTAACTATGAGACTCCTAAAGATTGATGATAACAAGGAAAACCTATAATCATAGGAGGACATAAAAAGTGAGTGGTCTTGTGAGCTAGTGTGGCTCCATGACAAGGACTATGAAAACATAAAGGGGTGACAAGAAACTCATTGACTAGTATCAATGTCCCGTTTTTGCCCTATCTAGGCCATGCACTCAGTCCCCATATTTGAGGATGTCTGCCCGATGGACCGATTGCCCGATCCATGAAATCCCCAGGACTAATGCACCTTCGCATTGTGATTGCTATTACTACGAAGAGTATTATTGCTACTAGACCCCTGTTGCGGCTGCCCTCTTCCTCCCATAGGAAAAAACATCACTGGATACCTCGAACAAGACGGGGTCCGGGAACAACGACTTATGACTAAATCTAATAATTTGTTGGTCTTTGTATACCCACTCCAGCTTAACAAGCCTGGTAAAGCTCAGGATTGAAAGAAAATATATTTAGTAAAAACCCTAACGCCAAGGGTTTGACAGTGAAATTGTGGACAAATCCACCGAAATAAAGATCGACAGATAGGGGAGAAGGAGGCTAGCTCAAAGCTATGGTCGAATCCCAACGGCTTGAACAAATTTCCATAGTAATGAAGCTTCAATGTCCTAGGGACCCAGACTGAGAAAAAATCGAGTAAGCGATCTATAGAAGCCTTTGAGTTTGTTTCGTGGTTTCTTTAAGACTTTGTGATTTTCACTGATGAAAAGATATTAAGCGTTCACCTGCTGCAATTAGTAACACTTTCGTTCAAAGTTCATCCAAGCAATTAATTTAGTTTTTATAGTTTAATGTTATTAAAAATCTATCCTTCATGGGATGGATGACTATGGTGATATTTCTTCCCAGGGTCATTCTCTCTCGGGTTGGAAAGGGGTATTGTGCTGGAATTAATAAGGCTTTGGTTCAAAGTTTATTCGAGCAATTAATTTTTTATTTTTCTATTTATTTTAATGTTATTAAAAATCTACCTTTCACGGGTTGGATGACTGGCGATATTTCTACCTATGGTCATTCTCTCTCGGATCTTTTGGAAAAGGGTATTGTTGTGTATTGGAGGTATTGGAGGCCAAACAAAGATGGAAGATACACTTATGTGAGTGGCCTAAAGAATATGATATATCAGATATGACCTAATGACCTCAAATATATCTGAGAACTGTATCCTTCTCACTCTCCCTCTCTCCCACGCTTTCCCACTCTCTAGGAGGTCACCATCTAGATGCTCTGCCATAGGTGGATTGTGATGATCCAGTCGTCCCCATAAATGTCAGAGACACAAAAAAGGCCTCGGATTTGCCTGTACCACAAGGTTCCGAGAGTTCCGGAGCAATGAAATCAGATGCCGAGGAAATGGATGTGAGCTGAGACAAGCAGGATCGAGGCTCTGTGCCAGAGGAGAGGTTTCCAGAGGATACTAAACCCACTCAAGAGGTAGGTAACTACATTTTATTTTTATTGTTTAATTATAATAATTAATGCAAGAAACTTGCCCATGAGTGACTTCCGTTGGTTTAGGTGATAAGTCTGGATGGTAATTTTTCTACCAAAAATCGCCCGGTGCTTTCCTATTATGCCATTTAGGTGGCGTGGATAACAGTGATAGTGAAGCCTGGTGGTTGGGTTAAACTCTGCTGACCTCACTAGTGAACCAATGCCTTATTGGTGGCTTATGTAGAGTTTTTCACTTTTGAAATAACTAATAGCTTGCCATATGTCATTCAATAGAATGGTTTAGGTTGGATGTCGATATTCCTAAGTAAATTTTTGTTAAAACTACGATGGGAAATGAATGGAAGATTAGGTCTACCCCTGACCGATGGACTTCTCTACCCTGTGCTACATACCCATTTGATGACATGCAACATTGTTCAGATCAATGTCAGTAGAGGCGTGACTAGTATACCTCTTTTCCATTCAGTTCTTGTTCCTATTATCATTTCCATTCCTCTGTTGGGATTACACTTCTACAACACCACCAATTTTTAAGCGCATGATATATTCAG
The DNA here is from genome assembly GCA_000404065.3 of Pinus taeda. Classification (NCBI taxonomy): domain Eukaryota; kingdom Viridiplantae; phylum Streptophyta; class Pinopsida; order Pinales; family Pinaceae; genus Pinus; species Pinus taeda. Next base: position 16,609 of record APFE031031023.1, read on the forward strand.
GGAGATGGGTGGGTTCAAGTTGCTTATCCGTCAAAATTCTATAGTCATGATTCTAGTTTTGTTTTATTTCTAGTTATGTTTATGTTTCCTATTTCTAGTAAAGTAGGTTTTGTATCTCCAAAACTCAACTTTATAGTGGTAATGTACGCCGTCACTGAGGTGATTTACGCTTATAATTCGCCAGAAACCTTGAGTCCTATTTCTTTTTCTATTAACCATGTAGTCATGTCTCTTGTTTTGTTTATGTTTTACCCTTTTTGGTAAAATACGCTTGGACTGTGGATTGATATTTTAACAAAATGGGTTGCGAGTAACAAGTCCCTGCCCAAGGGCATGATGCCAAGAGAAAATACTATCAATTCTTGCATCCAAAAAATGAAAACAGTCCAACTCCATATCCCACAAACAGTCTTCTAATGGCATATTTAATCAAGTTCAGAAACATACAGTAAAACAAGTAACTCTAACTCCATATCCCACAAACAGTCTTCCAATGTCTAATAGGAATTCCTTTTGTACAAGAGTATTATAAGTACATTGTACTCTTTCTTAGAAACCATATTTCCTGAGAGAAGATAATAGTCCTAAAGTTATGAACTATTAACTATCATTGTTCATAAAGTTTCTTTTGAAGAGAATCAAATTATATCAATAAATACGCACAGAACAGAAACAATTCATCTCTTCCTCTGTTTCTTTCAACTAAAATCCAAATGACATTTAACAACATAGCTAACTAGATAAGCTAAACTTATTTTGACAGCAGCATTACAAATAAAGATAAGTATAGAGTTATACTTGAGCCTTGAGCTTTACCAGCTTGAAATCAAAATCATCTTTAAGAGCTTGATATCGGATGACACTATCCAAGATGGATGGTTGAGGCATGACGCAAAATTTTCACCACCATAATACTCCCCTATTCCCCTATACAGCACTCTGTTGTAATATCTAGCTGGACTAAACAAAAAGATACAAATACTTTAATTTTGAAAGAAGTCCAGTTAATTTTGATCGAGTCACTATTCAACAATAACATCGAATTGGATCATTGCATCCTTTGGCCCCAGATTGTTTGGCACCAGCCGATCTCTTTTCCAGGTATTGTTGATGATACTCTTCTGCTCTGTAAAACTTCTTTGCTGGCAGGATCTCTGTCACGATCTCTTTATGGACTTGAGGGATGCACTTTGGAGGGAAAGTAAATATGATAGATGCACTAACAACCCAATAGACTACAGACTCAAAGAGTTAGAGACCAAACGAACTGCGAGATACTAAATGAAAATTCATTATATGGCAATATACCTAAATGTCTTTGTGTTAAGGGGAGAAAGCTCCTTGAGAATTAAACAAACTCTACTACGAGTGATGCCCTACCAAAGGCTATCGAAATAAAGCGCAGGAGTTTGTTGGCAAGGAAACATAATGCAAAGAGGTAAAGGGACTAGGCTAGGATGAATTGGTCCTTCAACTTGCTTGGTTGTTATTGGGCAATATGCAAAGATTTTTCGCCTTCATGATTTGATAATTCCATGCCCTTTAGCGCAAATCAACAACAACAGAAAGAACATTCCCAAACACCTCCTAAGATTCCCATAGAATACATTGAGATCAACAACATATTTAATGACATCATCATTTTTCTTTAGTGCTTTCATTATGGAGTGAATGTGAAGAGATGATCGTATGCTCAAATGAAGGTTTGCGCAAAGCTGATTCAATGCCATTTGCAAACTCTCCTTGATTTGGTGAAT
>APFE031031038.1:0-16518 GCA_000404065.3 Pinus taeda
ACGAGTGTAAGAAGATATTTTCTTCTCAGATGACTTAATGCCTGAGATATTTTTGTATTAGACTTCTATATATTCCCCCTCGCATTTGTTAGCAGGGGTTGGACTCCGAATGTAAGAAATCTCTTGATATCTCTTCTGTTACTCTGATGTTGTAAATTCTCAAACAGCTAATACAAAGAATGATGGGATTTCTCCAAGCATTGTGTCTCTTGATCTCTTGATGGTGTATGGCTCAAAGTTGCAGGATTCCTGTGTATTCCATGGCTCAATAAGTTATCTCGTTACTCTCTGTTACATATATGTTTGTTATACTTTCATATATCGTTCAAAGCTCTCCATGTATTCAATATCTAAATAGCCAGGAAAAAGAATAGTCTCAGGATTTAATCTTTGATTACCCTGAGCTCAATTCTGGTTGTTTCATATGTTTTCCTCAGTTAAGGTATTTAAAGAGTAATTCTTCAGTGCTACCTTTAATACTATATCATCACAGTGCTCTGTTATTTCAGGAATTCAAGTGATTGCTCCTAAATAATAGACCTCCTTCACACTACCCAGCTTAGTAAAGAATCCTTAATTGCCCTTTGCTAGTTGTTTTCCATCCCACTCTCACAATTTACAGTTTGTTTTATGAAATACACACAGGCCCTATAATTCCCGCTGCACTTAAGCCAGGATCTCAAGGAAACAACAACCAAAGACCCCATTGCCCAATGGATTAGTTTTACCTGTAGACAGACTCTAAAACTATCAGAAGCACCCTCCCAACCAAACATAAAAAACAATCAAACATTCACTTCATAACTAGCCTAAAATTTCACTAAAACAGTGACAGACCTTACAGAGAGAGCCCTCTCTGATTACAGCTGGGCTAGAAGCTGTAGTCCAAAGATTGGTTAGTGGTTACCCCGGCCGTATTCCCTTGGGAGTCATAGGGAACAACCTGGGTGTTAACAGAAGCATTACAAAGTGACCGGAATATTAAAATAGTTGTTTTTTGAAATTCTACCAAAAAAATGGGTGGAAAGAAAATTTAAAAAGTATATGAGGATTTAAAAAAAAGCAAAATTATAAAAAAATATTATTACATAAAAGTGTTATTATTAAAGCCCTAATATCATTTCCATAAACATAAAATGGACTTAATCAGTGACGAAAAAAGAATGGAGCCTAATTCAAAAATGACAAAAGGAATATTTTTAGAAGCTTTATTTAGTTGTGCCCCACTGTTATTTAAAATTAAAAGGATTTTTGTGGGGATAAATGTCACTATTTCTATTTTGTGAGCGGAAAATAAAAATTATAAAACTTTAAAATCGCAAACCAATTAGTGATTCTCAAGTCAAATATAATCGAAAGATTAGAATCTCTTAACAAAAAATAATATGACATAACTAATTTAAAATTAAACATTGGTGATTATACATTTATATCACATGTCTATGTTCAAACCCTATGGAAAGATCAAGGTAACATTATTTTAGGTTCACCTTGGATGGAAATTCTAGGGTCCTTCATCCTAAATATGAAAAATAAGTTTTTGATATTTTCATACAAAAAGAAAAAAATAACATAGCAAGGTGTTACATTGAAGCCAAATTCGGTAACACCAGAAGAATACAAGATATTTCAAAAGTAATTTTTCAAGAAAATAAGAAAGTACTACAAAATATGCAAAGAGAAGTTGATAAAATCATTGCTCACAAGAATGAAGAAATTTTTCGACTTAAAGACCATAGTGAAAAATTACTAATGCAAATTAAGAAGCTGAAGAAGAACAAGAAGCTGTTGGAAAACAAGGTACAACACTTTATGGAGAATGAATATTGATTCAGTGACTATCACAACTCAAGAAGAAGACAAGCTCGTTGAAGAAAAAACACACTTAGATGTTGCAGTTCAAAGGATTTAAATTTCAAGTGAAGATTGTGTACCCAACTCAGCGACCTCAGTACTTGAACTAAATCATAAAATTGCTACACTTGATAAGGGAAAGTCAAACCAAAAAAATTATTTATCGACATCCAAATCACAAGAGTAGACAACTGAATCAAGATACGTATTTGTATCACTCATAACATAAACAATAAACTTATTTTCCAACGAATATTGAAGTTTGCACAATTCATTCCAGTGATAACAGTTCATCACAAGTTTCCATCAACTGCAAGATTCTACAGAAGCTTGATTTAGGATGGTCAAATCCCTTCTCATTTTGTTTATCACTCAAATAATTTTATCATCTTGTATCAACTTTGAGGAAAAAGCTTTCTGAAGAGGAAAACAATGTTATGAATAAAATATATAAAATAATACAAACAATATAAATAATAATAGAACTATTAATTAGTATTCAAAATGTATGTCTCTAAGGACATGACAATTTGTTAAAAAGTACCTATCTAGGTATATACACGAACCTTAAATTGTAATCAAATCATCATCTCACTTGTATTCAAATATAATATATTATTTGTTTCATGATGGACATTCTTATATACCAGATATTCTGAGTATTCTGTTGTGTATATAAACTTTTTTCATAACATTGGTATCAAAACATTTACAAACTTAGTTACAAATAAAATCCTTAAACATTAATAACAGAGATTTTGTAATTTCATATATGATAAATTCCTTACACATTAGTAATAAAAAAATTGTCGCCTCTCCATGGTTAGAATCAATAATTCTTCTTAAATAATAGTGCTGCTACAGTGCTTGAATCTTGTTTTTGACGGTGGAAATGGATTTAGCACCATCAAATTGCCTGGATGGCCAAAAGTGGCTGGAAGCCGGGCAAATAATTTTAAAAAAACTTGTAGAGATAGTGTTTGAATAATCTTTTTGATGGTGGAAATGGATTCAGCACCATCCAAAAAACATGTAAAACATCTAAAATTATGAACTTAAACAACTTTTACTTGAATTTACAAAAATCCTTACCAATTTTTTTCAAAATATAATTGAAATTTCTATTACTTTCAAAAAAGACATAATTATTAGACTACAACTAACCTTATTCAACCCGATATTATCGTATATGAAGCAATTTTTCATTCTTAGGGCATGCTAGCCATTAACAACATCTTCTGGTTTGCTTTCGACTTATCATTGCATCTCTCTGTGTTCAAGTGCACAAAGGACAAGTTATTAATTCTCCAGTGACATAATTATTAGACTACAACCAACCTTATTCAACCCGATATTATCATATATGAAGCAATTTTTCATTCTTAGGGCATGCTAGCCATTAACAACATCTTCTGGTTTGCTTTCGACTTATCATTGCATCTGTGTGTGTTCAAGTGCACAAAGGACAAGTTATTAATTCTCCAGTTTCCAGCTAGCATTTCGGGCTTTGGAGCCTTGCGGCCTCGGCGGTGGAAACCATTTCAGAAAACTGCCAACAAAGATCTGCACTTCGTTGTCGCTGCATTATCTATCCATTCCCTGTAAACCCAAACATACAAATCAATTAAATTCCTTTTAGCTGTTAACCAGAGCCCTCGAGTTTTGCGCGATCAGGGCCGAGTTGAGATTATCGCAGTCTTGGACTTCACTTATATTTCTATCAACAGCTCGACAACTGTCCCAGGTGGCCCACTCCTCGTACTCTATCGCCCGGAAGTTCCAAAAATTTTTGCTTTTGAATTTTATTATAATATTAATAACACTAATTTCATTTTTATTAAAAAAATCTAGATAAGTATTTTTTTTTATTAATAGAATTTCAAGTCTAAAGTTGGTTGTCCTTATGACATTTGATATATACATTTGTTTCCAAAACACATGGCAAAAACTGCGCACAAAGCTTTGAAATTGGCTCAGAATTTATTCATTTATCTCCTAATAAGTACAAATAATATTGAATTTTCCAAAAATATATATCATCTAAAAATATAGTAAAAAGTTCCAAATCATTTTAATTATGTTTGTAATTCCCAAACCACTACTGTCTAGCCAAAAAATCTGAACCATCCCCATAAAATTAAAATTTATTTTGGTCAAATATAAAATAAGCCTTAAAAAAAATCAACAAACCATATTTATTTAATTTATAACAAAATATAAACCCCATAAAACATTAACTACCGACTCCAATATATCCATAATACCAAATACTATTAAACCCATCTTATGCTCATCTGATTTCACTCACAATACTATCACAATAAAATAAAATAATTCAATTATATATAACGAAATTTACCCCCTTAATTAATAAAAAAATTAACTTAATTTATACTTTAAATCACACACATCCAACATCAAATGAATATATCCATAAATATTCCAATATAATATTTAATTTAGTGTTGTTATTCTTTAAACTACATCTAGTCTAAATATTCCAATATAATATTTAATTTAGTGTTGTTATTCTTTAAACTATATCTAGCCTAAATATTCCAATATAATATTTAATTTAGTGTTGTTATTCTTTAAACTACATCTAGCCTAATATGCAGTATTTTCTATATAACCATGGTGGATGTAACTTAAGTGCACTGATTATCATCTGCTTTGAGGTGTCTTGATGCAATTAATATAAATTTATAAAATGAAATGATAAACAGCCATGTTGAGGTGACAACAGAGTCTTGAAATTTAGTGAAGTGGAATACAAGTTGTTTGATTTAACCATTTAGGTGGAGTGGGATACAACTATATTATTTTAGTCAGAAAGATATTTGACCTAATTTGTAAAAAAAATCCATGTGCATTGAAATTCCAACCCAGCGGTGCTCATCAGAACGAAAGCTATATGATCCAACAGGTAAGGCTTTCAACTGTGTTGTGGAGAATATTTTGGACTAGATTGGGATACAGCTGATCCTCAACGATATGGGATTTTCTTCTTCTTGTAGTTGCACTGTGTATTTGCAGTCCATCATTCACAGTTGCAAGTTTTCAGTTTTCATTTCTGACAGCACCCATAATGAGATTAGGGCTTTTGGGTGATGAACCATGGAAAAAAATGGCAGCAGGTCAGTTTCCTCTTTTCAGAAGATAATATCAGTGCCTTTGGTGCTCCAAATGCTTGTTCAGATGCCTCTGTCTCCTCCTCCCGCCATTCCTAAAGCTAATACCTATACCAACGCTCCTCTTTCAATAGTCGAAACGCAAGAAGTCGATTTAACATCGCATAACCTCCAAAACCCTCCATCCCTTCCTCATGTCCCGATTTCGTCATATTCTGGTGTTCCAATAACTGTAGCGCAAGGCGGCTTTTCCAAATCTTCAATTGCTGGTAACGATAATAATGTTGCCGATGATGGTCAGCTTCAGCCTTCAGATGTTGCCTTCCTCATCTTCCGTTTTGAGGGAAGGGGCGAAAACTGTGATGATGAAAGGATCAGAATTGATAGTGGAAGCTTCTTCTATCATGCGCTTCTTTCAAATTGATTCTTCCAAATTTATCAGGTGAGCATTACATTATCAAAACCCTGATCTATTGTATGTTTGTTTCTTGTTTTGTTAAGGACATCTTTTTAATGCTTGTTTTTTCTTTCCACCCATGGTATTTTCCAGCACTGTCATTATATTAGATTAACATTATATAAAGAGGGAAACATTTCTTACCAAGGGTTATAACTTTTGTCGCAACAATGAATATTATTTTTTCTCCGTCCGAACTTCTGATTCGTTAAGCACAGAAAAATGTCCAAGTCAAAATGAGTTTATAATAATAAAAAAATTCGTATTATTTACCATTTTATTTTATTAGCCTTACATATGAGTCAAACCTCTCGTCCATCCCTGAAGTTCTCTATGACACTCCGTTGTTTAGAATTCTTTGTCCTTTTAAATTTATGTAAAAAATGTTTTGCGTAGAGACTCATTTGAACAAATTTTCCTGATGTGTAGGACTCGTTGCCCTAAGCAAATTTATATCAACAACATTTTGCATAGGGATCTGCTTGAACAACTCTTGCCGAAAAATATGAAGAAGGCAAAAAAGTTGCGGCTCTTAATCTCTGGCCGTGACAAACATGTGCATGTTTTATTTGCTATGAAACGCCTTCATGACACAGAAGCTATGGATCTTTCAATCAATGAATTGTATTATGAGACAGGTGGCACAGAGGAGCAAATGAATTTTAGCCACATTTAACAAGATATTCCAAATATGTGGTGGAATTCCAGGACATTCTACTGTCCCAACAAGATTTATGGGTTGTAATGACAGATGGAATGCTACCTTTTGGCTACCTATATTTTTGAGGTTATGAAAGATCCATTTCTTGACATTTCCTCGATTGTGGAAGAGTCTGACATTTGCTCGATTGTGGAAGAGTTTGAATTGGATATGTTAGAAAAAAGAGCACTTGTCACCAAAGACACAAACACTACAGCAAGAGTTTATGAAAATCGGTTGTGAAAATGTGAAGGGAATGATATTCAGAAAATGTGAAGGGAATGATGTTCAGAGCGACAAGTGCAAGTCAAATTGAAGAGTTTTATATATCTTAATTCTCATGATTGATTCCATTGATTAAACAATTGGCATGGGAAACATTCAAGGGATCAAAGGCATTTGGTTAAGCGAAAATAACGATCCATTGTATATCCATGAAAATTGTTCATTGAGAGTTCTTCAACTTGGAAATTTGACAAAAGTGGAGGGAACATGTAAAAACATATTTAAGTTTTTTTCCAATAGGGCAATATCCCTATGTTCCCTTATGGTTAAGGAGTTGAGATACTTGAGTTTAATTTGTCCAGGTTAAAGGACTTGGAATACTTGACATAAAGTCATGAGTCCGCTGAGTTCGTTATAATTTTGTTATCCCTTCATCAATTCAGGGTACGAACCTGTGAAAATCTATTTAAGAAGCAAGTCTCTTTTGCATATGTGGGCTTCTGTTCTTTAGCTAAATGTTTCCAGAATTTTGATTCAGATATGTTAATGTTTTATTAATTTTAATGATTTGATTATAATTTTTACTTGTAAATTGCATAATTTGCAAATGCCTTCGAATCTGTAAGACATGGAATTAGATGAAAAATTACTCTTCCATGTCTTTAAATTTCTTCCAATGATCTTATGCTGCTTCAGAATTTGCTTATTTGTTAGTAATGAGAATGATCCACTTTGTGGAATAAAAAGTCTGTCCGAAGAACTCTTTTATATATACATCGGTATATTGATTGAGGATTCAATCCATAATGCAATTGATTCCATGAACTACCAAGATCAATTTTAAAGCTTCAGTTTTAAGAGTATTGAAAATGAATTACTATTCGAGTTTGAGGCAATTGTCAAAGATATTGAATCATTGAGATCTTTGCAAGAACGCATTTTTTGATGGAGAAGACTACCAGGATCGATTTCAAAGCTCACATAATATTAGTCCCGAGAATTGATCACTGTTCCAATTTGAGTTTGGGGCAGTTTTCAAAAGATTTTAATTAACATTAGTCTTTTGCTTTGTTGAAGTTGGATTCCAGGTTCTTGATCTACTTCCAAATGTAATGTCAAGTGCTGTCATACATCAATCCACTATTTAGTGGTACTCCATATAACAACTGTTTGGACATACCTTTTGTCTTTTCTCTTGGATTGAGTTACCATGGGTTGGACATATCTTTCTCCTGCGTTTCTTGGCACTTGTCTGACTGAACCGAGCACAGCTGGAGCAGGAACTTTGTGAAGAAAGTAACGAGGGGGCATTAGATGCCCCATTTCACCGAGTTAGCAGATATTTTTGTATTAACTGCAACAGAGGCTTTGGGCTTTTGTACAATGAGAATACTAGTGCCTCTTTCTCGAGTTCAGGTGCAGAAATTCTAGTACTAATCCTCTGTAAACGAACTCGCGATTCATGTTACCAAATGGTTTAATCATTAATAAATGACTCCAAAGAGAACCCCATCCACATATAAAAGTTCTGGAGGTCTTAACACCGCAATGACTCTAAAGATCCCCTCCCACGTATAAAAGCTCTGGAGGTATTAACACTGTAAACATTGAATTTTAAAAAATCAATGACATTATTTATAAAAACACAAAATGATTAATGATGTGGATCTTTTGCATCTGGTTTAAGTCCTCTTTAATACAAGTTTACATTTTTTAATTACTTCTACAACAAAATAAAAAATATTTAATGATGGGATATCTTGCGTATAGTTTAAGTTGAACGTCTCTGAACATTCTGTTTCTTTATAATATAAAAAAAAATGCATGACTTTGGATCCCTGTTTACATATATATTAGGTTTTGAGGTCGAAACTCCTTAAACAGGATTGAAAATGAGTTTATATATATTAGGCTTCGAGTTTTCAGCTTTTAAGCAGGGATTAAAAATGAAACAGATTATATGTAAATATAAAAAGCTCATCTGGATATCTTGCATCTGCTTTAAGTATTTGCTATGGCAGTTTGAATATTTTGTTTATATATATATATATAGACAAGCATTCTGAAAAACATAATAATTTTATTAAAATAAATAGAATTGTATTTCATAAAGGTTAAATTGCATTTCAAACATCTTATTAAGACTTTGCAGTAGATCTACCTTTTAATGTATCATTGATGTCCTTTTAATGTATCATTGATCACATCAAATGTGTTTTAAAAAGTTCAAAATTACATCATCATAATTTTCTTGAAAGTGAACCAAAAGCAGACAATACATGTTTCATCTAGGCTTACAACAAAATCCACTGATTATTAGAAAAGTCAAGTCAACTGTTACAGTCTTCCCAATTTAATCAAAGTAAACAAATACTGTAGTGTGCAGACTATCAACTTGGTAGAAATTGACTGAAGGAGAATGCACATGCTCGTAAATAATTTAATTCCCATGTGCCAATAGGACATCATCCTTATACAGTCCATCTGCAACTTGGTCTCTTCTTATATACATGTGAAAAGAGACCCATGGGACAAATCTAGAATTTCATCTAACACATGCTATACGATGAAATTTCTAGTAATGAACGGTTTCACCTATTTAATAACCAGAAGTTGGTCTCCAAACACTTGCAATATGTTAGCACCTTTTTCAACAGCCAACAAAAGGGCAAACCACAAGACCATTCACTTGGCAATACTGTTAATTCCAGGTACCAGACCTATTTCAAAAAATAAAAAATCATCTCTTAGTTAGGACCGGCCAGCTCCACAAGTTCAGGGGCTCTCATGTGATGCACCATCAAAATGGACCTAGGCACGAGGTTCATCAGTTTTTCTTGGGCAATCTGCCTTCTAGCTTTATCCTAGCTTTATCCTACCTTTAAGGAGGGGTACTCTTGTGATGCACCATCAAAGTGGACCTAGGCACGAGGTTCATCAATTTTTCTTGGGCAATCTGCCTTCTAGCTTTATTCTACCTTTATTCTTACTCTACTGCTTTAAAGAAGGCTGAAAGATGAAACCTTGAGTAGCACAACGAAGCAGAGGAAGTGAATTTATTCACAAAAGAACTATAATTTCTTGTTTTTTAGACTAACCATGATACTATTACAAGAAGTGCTTTAAACCTCGCAGCAATAATCACTGAAGCTCCTCCCCGGAACAAGTATCATCCACAAATTGTGAATGATTGATGTTCTTTGTTTCTCTGACAAACCTTATTCATGGAAGCGATTCTCTTCTCCTTTCATAATGTAGTTTCCCGTTGAGTGAATTTGCCATTAAAATATATAGAATGGGAGATAAAAGATAACCTTGCCTCAATCCCTTGGAGACTTTAAAGAAACCAGCCGACTGCCTGTTCCCCAATGGAGAGGTCCATGGCCTTGAGATGCAAGTAGAAATCCATTTTATCACCCGCTGCCCAAAGCTAGAATTTCTCAAAACCTCGAAATAAGAATTTATTGTTAACTAAGACATTTGCTATGCCTAATTTGATATTCATTTGTTTTCCCTTCCTTGCTTTACTGCACTAATATGATATTGTCAACAATCTGCCCGAGAGGTCACAAATTTGTGGTTTTCAGTGATCAATTTAGGAAGCAAGGGTCCATGGGCTTGAGATGCAAGTAGAAATCCATTTTATCATCCGCTCCCCAAAGCCAGAATCTCTCAAAACCTCAAATAAGAATTGATGGTTCACTAAGACATTTGCTATGTCTAATTTGATAATCATTTGCTTTCTCCTCCTTGCTTTACTGCAATAATATAATATTGTCAACAATCTGTTCGCTAGTGACAAATTTTTGGTTTTCAGTGATCAATTTAGGAATCAATGGTTTTATTCTAGAGGCAATAATTTTTGCTATCAACTTATAAGACACATTGCACAGAGAAATAGGCTTGAATCTTGCAAGTCGGGAAGGGGTTACTTCCTTTGGCAGTGCCGTGAAAGAGAAATTAATTCCACCTCCTACGTTGCAATGTTTGTGAACATAATTAAACATCCTACTAAGATCAACCTTTATAACATCCCAACATTGTTAGAAGAAATGCACCGAGAAGCCATCAGGCCTAGGAGCCTTGCCCGAAACAAAGGATTTAAGGACAACCAGATTCTTTTGAAATTGGTCTAAGAATAGCTTCATTATCTTCTCGAGTTATTTTAAGCGGGATGTGTTCCAACATATAGTGAGCTGCTTCCTGTCCATGATTTCCTGGGTTCTTGTAGAAATGGCTGAAACGCTGAGCAACTGCTTTAATTTTGGGATATTCAGTGATACTGTCATCACGATTTAATATTATTCCTTTCAGCGCGAATTTGTGTTTCTATCCCCCGCACGAAGCCACAAACTACAAGGCTTTAAACACCACTTTTCCTCTTCTCCTTTCAATCCCTTATGATTGAGAGCAAAAACCCATTTTTAACTCTTGCAATGCATCCATAGAAACAGTCTTGTTCATTCTTTGTTGAATGACTTCTCAGCTGTTTATATCATGAAGCACTGCTTTCTTCCATTCTGTATGATTTTCTTTTGCCCATTGTTTTAAAGCTATCTTTGCTTCTTTGATTTTTTTATTATGATTTATAAACCGGAGATCCTGACACCCATTTTCCCCTGCTTTGGATACCACCTCCATATTGAACTGGAATTGTAACGGACTGTAATCTACATCTGGAAGGAGGCAAAAAGAGATCGATCGATGATCCGAACTGCTCCGGGCCAAAATCTAATATGAGAAGGGTAAGCGATGATCTAGGAAATCACTGATAAGAAGAAAACGGTCTATTGCTCCAAGTGAACTTGCTGTTTACTGGTGTGATGTCTATGAATTCCTGAAATCTTCCATCTTCTCTTGGAAAGAGTCCCCATTATTTCCAAGGATGGATAGTTGTATTAAAATCCCCCATAAATACAACAATGTTTATACTCCGATTCCCAAAGATTAAACAAAGAGGATTGACCATAAACCTTTTCTTGATAAATTATTAGCATATAAATTTTGACTATACTACACACTTTTTGGTTTGGAATGTGAAGCAAGCAAATAACTATCTAGAGAAAAGAACCGAGCTTTGAAAGAAGTTGAAAAAAAAAAAATTAAACATACTGTGCACAATCCTCAGGCCCCACGAGACCTAATAGCCTTTCCTCGACAAACACACCACAAATGGCCATATTTTCAGAGAACTTCTTCCCCTATTTTCATCTCCTAGAGAAGGCGGATGCGGGGTTTTCGTTTTTTGACAAGACTTTTGACTTTGGCATTTTTCTTTCTAACCCTAATCGCCTACACTTCCAAGAGATTATGTTCATCATTTAGTGCTGGTCTTTGTACCTCTTTGAGCAGGGACGGCTTCCTTTCCTGGTATTCCTTCGGCCTTTATTAAGTGCAACATTTATTGTTTGTTGAATCCCCATTTCTTTATGTCTGCCTGCTCATTTCTTATATCTCCATTTGCTTTTTATCCAACATAAAAATGTTCTAAAATGGAAGACTTCTTCCTATGATTCCATTTCGTATTCAATCGTTTCATTGGTTGACACATCTTCTAGCTAGGGCATATCTTCATTTCCTCCCATCTTCTTACTAGGAGAGAAGTCCTTAGGAATCTCTTGTTTACATTGATATACAATTCCCCTTCTTCTTCCAATTGCTCTAATACTTCATACTTGTTCCCAGGATGGCTTAAGTCCGTATTTTTGCTTTGAGGAGGAAGCTTGTGCCTCATTTAGAGATTTTCTTTTAGAACGAGGGCTTGAATACATCCGTAACTTTGGTTGCTGCATATTGATGATTTGTGCTTCTTTTTGTGTTTCAACTGTTGCCATTGTTCACCATCTTCGACCTGTTTCTGCTGATTTTTAGATTTAGGGATTTTTTTTTTGGCAAAATGCCTATATTTATGGCATAATTTGCACTTAAACGTAATCGATCACAATTAAATTCTGGAAGGAAAGTCCAATTGTTTAAATAGAGATGAATTGCTTCCTACAAACCCTTCTGGAGATTCAGTTCAACACATATTCGCTGACATGCAAACATTCTTTCCCATGACTTGGCATGATCAATATATCATCCCATCCCAATGCATTCCCCATATGTCTCTTCATTCCAACAATGGAGCGATCCCAATGCATTCTCCATATGTCTCTTCATTCCAACAATGGAGCGGAAAGTAAGGTAACTTAACACACACAGGGACCACTGAAGGCACATCATTCTCAGGGTTGAAGTTAAGACTCCATCTGTCTAGATAGAGCCTTTTTGCACCCATTAAATATGACCGGCTGCGAAAAATGATTTCAATCCTCTTTTCTTTGAAGAGAAAGGTAAAAAACCCTCTGCCACCAAAAAAAAACTGAGAGGTGTCCCTTTATGAGACGTTTCGCTAAATGATTTTGGAGGTGCTCTTGTGAGTGCTGATATCAAACGGTCGATATCCTCGTTGTTTATCTGTGAACGATCAACGCCTGCCAGCCCAGTGCCATTGTGAAGATTGTTTCTCCGAAGGTAATTACGGATAGCAGGCTGACGACAGCAGTTTTGGGCGTAACACTGTGAGGGGGTGAATAGATGTCACGCTGACATGAAGACGAGTTTTGGAGGTGAACTGATTCAAAAAGAAAGCCTGTCGGCCTAACAAGTGGTGATACTTTGGGCTTTGTAGTGTCACCACTTAGAAAAGCCAAAACACCTATCTCCAATGTCTAATTTAGGAAATGCAAAAAAATTACCATAAAATTTTTGGTAAGAACAACTAATAGCTTAGTGACATTTCTATATATCACTGTAGTTATAATAAGCAATGACCAGTTATGCAAATTTTATGTTTTTTTAAATTTTGATATATTTTTTAACAAATAAATAAATTTAAAATTAAATAATTTTTAAATTCATTGTTTTTTAACTAATTAAAAGAATTGGTAAATTCATGATTTTGAATATATAATATTGAAACAATAATTATTTGAAATACAATTAATTTAGTTTTTGAAATAATTATTATTAAAATAACAATTATATTTTTCAAAAAGGAAATATAAAATAATTTATAAATAAATAAAATAAAAAACAAATTAATATATAAAATAATGATTTAATAAATATATCTTCGATCATGGTGTCATACAGAGCACTGTCCTTCTCAGGACTCTAGTCATACGTGAGATGATAGGTGGTAGCGTTGAAAGGTGGCTCAACTTTGGGCCTTACATGTGCTATCAGGACGGTGGGGTGGCAGAACGCATGGGAGAGATAAATGTTGATGCGATTAGGTGCGGGGTTCATAAACTCTAGGTGGGGAGGGCTCGGAGTCCCATTCATGCACATGTCTTGTGTTGGAGCTTGTTTCCTAGAAGTAAACACAGGCTCTCGATTTTCTATCCTTTGTTGGCAAGATCGGTTGGGAGGTTTTGCTCTCAGGACACGACTGACCTTCTATCCCCTCCTCAACCGTAGCCTGTTCTATTCTCAAATGTCTCTTGCAAGTTTTTTGACCCCACTTGCAAATTGTTTATCAAAAGAAAAAGAATTGACTACTCGGCAAGTGAGAAAGTTTATGTGGTTTCTTTTTATGTTGTGTATGTTGTTTCTATGTCAGTGTCTGTCTTATATGGTATTCTATTGCTTTGAATGGCAATGTATGGCTAAATTTGGGTTAGTTGTCTTTTGTGGAAGGATTGTCCACCCGATGGTAATGCTTTTCTTCATGAGTTGTTGGCCCAGAGCGAGGAAGTATCTAATAACTCTTCGTCTGTGGTTTTTTATGGTTATGGTGTGGTCCTCCATGGTTTTTGGCTCGGGGAGCCAGTCTGTGGCACCTCCCTTCTGAAGTGACGAACTCTTTCTAGATTCTCTCTGTTTACTGCCCCATCTGAGCACGGGGTGTTGGTCATCAACCAAGAGTGGCGTCAGTCGTCAACCTTTTCAACCTGCAGTGTTTACGTATGGCTCGGGCCTAATGCAGTTCGTTACTTGCTCTTTTCTTATGTTATTTTGTCAGGTTTTAATAATTTGGGTATCCACCCAGAGCGCACGTAGCCAGTATGTTCTGGGAGTGTGGCTCGACCTGTTAGGTTGATAGTGTGTAATTTGTTTGATTGGTGGCTACTCCATATGGCTCGTCCTTCCCCGGGTGTTGTTTCGTCTGGCAATGGGGGATGGGGCCGCAACAGAAAGTCTAGGAGTAGAGGTGGACGGGGTTCTTCCTCCACTCATCCATCGAGGAGAACTAGTTGAAAGTTGGATGCTAAGATTATTAATGATGTGGCCCAGGCATACAACACAGGTACCCTAGCCCAAGTGAAACATTTGATTTCGTCATGGGAGGCGAAACTCAACCGACATGCAGAGAATGAAGTGTAGATTGAATATTGTTGAGTCCTTGTTCCAGATCCAGGACACAACCGAGGTCGTCTCACACAGTATAAACAAACAGTTCATCTTTACTAGTTAATGAAAAGTATTGTGGCCCAAGCTATTATGAAATCTACATGTTATGTTAAGTCTGATCCATGTTTCCGGGAAATTCATAAATAATTTTAACTTGTCCAATTTCAAATCTAGCAGCAAAATGTTTGTCTTGGTTGTATTGAGAAGCACATTCCATGCCTTCCTCAATCAGACCTACCAGGCTCCAATGCTAAGGACCCAGCCCCGGTGGAGTGCTTTGCTGAGTAGTAGCTGGCAGTGCCTTTTATTGTTTAATTTGTTGATGTATATGTTCGTTAGCAATACTTATGTTAGTTTGTTAGGTGCAAACTAGTTTACAGTGATTTAGTCATATAAGGCTTTGTTTGACATACTTAAGTTACTAATATTGTGGATGGCATATAATGCGGTTGACTTGGTTTCCTAATGGGTAGGTTGAGGCCACTGAATGTTTTTCATGGATGTACCCTGCTTTTTGAAAATGAATGAATGAAAGGTCCTACCAAAAAAAAAATTGATTCAATAAATATATGACCAAGCTACAAAAATATGTTAATAGAAAAAAAAAGGTGAATAAAGAATAGTTTATATTAACTTTAAATAAGCATAAATCGGGATGGGTGGTATAAAAAAGAGGCTGGAACTTAGAAAAGAGCTTAACTTGGCAAGACGAAGGACAATTGAAGATTTCCTATTACAACCTTTTTTTCTATAGGAGTAGCATTCACAAGTTGTGTGTGTGTGTGTCTGTGTGTGTGTGTGTGTATCTATATCTCTTTCTCTCTCTAATATAATTTAAGAGTGGTATAACAATTTTTAAAAGATGAATCATATTAAATTTAAAGAGAGAGTTTATGAATATAAAAGAGAAAAATAATAAAATAAAATTTTGAAATTTGAAATAAATAAATTGTTTTATAAAATATTAATTTGATAAATATGTCAATAACTTGCAAAATAAATAGGTAAATCAAGATTGAAAGTTAAACAATGAATTTGTAACTTGAAATAAAGAGAAAGGTTGAATAATTTGTAAGAGAAATAGGTAAAACATGATTGAAAGTTAAATGATTGAATTTGTAACTTGAAATAAGGTATAAGGGTTTTTATTTGTAATTTAAAATAAAAAGGATGTGCATAAAAAGAACATAAGTATAGGGGTTTTGTTTCCCCTTCAAATCACAAGATTTTAGAAATGATAATTTGAGTTAAAAAGGATCCTCGATGGGGATGAACTCCTAGACAATTAATGGGATTGGGAGTCGAGCCCGCCACCCTATTACAGTGACATTAGTTAATCTTGGGGTGGCGTGGCCACCCCATGCATGCATAAACATGCAACTCGTAATGAAGTGATCCGGATTTAAACAGGAACGCAACAAAATACAGAGATAACCATAGACACAAAGATGCAACGGAAATAATACTTCATTTCATTAATGGAAAATACTGAAATATGCTTACAACCAGAAATGGAAATAAACTAGCTAGGGCGATGGCAGCTTATCTCTGAGAAGAGATGTGTGGCTACATGTCTCTGAACTGTTCCGAATTTTGTGTTACAATGAGGCTCGAAGGCCTATTTATTGTTGAGAAACAATGGAAAACCCTTCACATTCCAAAACCTAACCCTTAGAAGATGACACGCCAAATTGTGGGCCCCGTTTTGGGTAAATTGGTACATCAATTTCCCGGGGTCGTAACTTTGGCATACG
>APFE031031038.1:16538-28607 GCA_000404065.3 Pinus taeda
CAATGCTTTGAAGCACAACATTCCTCCATTTCTTCACCTGCACCAAGTGTTCAATGTGGACCGACATCAACCATGCTTTCCACCAGTACTGGACACATCAGAGATTGCAGGACCAGTTCAGCAGGTGGAGGAACTCAACGCAATGGGGACCATTGCTTCCTAAGGGGGGAGGAATGATCCAGGTGGATGTTGGTGGCCACCCACCT
Source organism: Pinus taeda (assembly GCA_000404065.3). NCBI lineage: Eukaryota > Viridiplantae > Streptophyta > Pinopsida > Pinales > Pinaceae > Pinus > Pinus taeda. The sequence goes on from APFE031031038.1 coordinate 16,745, forward strand.
ATCCCATTTGGACCCCTACAATTGTCACTTTCAGCATTTTCAGTTTCCTTAATTGTAGCACAACTTACTATTTTTAGCAGTTTTTCAGGTCCTGAACTTCCGGAGCCGTTTTGAGGCCCTAAACGACGTTTTTTGGGGAATCTAGGGGCAACATGGGTCCATGTAATGGACCGATGTTTCCTGTTCCAACAATGGTAGTTCTCGGATAGATCTTTCTAACGAGCTATCATATGCGTCAAACGGAGATCGTAGGCCAAAGTTACGACCCCGGGAAATTGATGTACCAATTTACCCAAAACGGGGCCCACAATTTGGCGTTTCATCTTCTAAGGGTCGGTTTTGTAGAGAAGTGGCCAATGAGAAGTCTCGTGCCGGCAAGAGTTGAGCACAGTGGTTAGCGCCATGATCGGTGGTCGACTGAGGCAATCTGCAACATTATTGGTGCTGCCCTTTTTATACTTGATATTCAAGTGAAACTGTTGCAGGTATGTAGACCACTTCTGATGGCGGTCATTCTGCAATTTCCCTTGGGTCTGTATGAACTGCAGAGGTCGGTGGTCTGTGTGGATGACCGTTTCCTTCCCCAAAATGTAATGCTTCCATTGTCGGCAGGCCTGTACAATGGAATACATCTCTTTATCATAAGTGGGGTACTTCCGGACTGTGTCTGAAAGTGTTTCACTGTGATATGCCACTGGATTTCCATGTTGAGTAAGGACTGCCCCAATAGCATAGTTAGAGGCATCTGTCTCGACCTCAAATGGTTGTTGTAAATATCGTAACGCGAGCACTGGTGCCGTGCAGAGGCGATCCTTCAACTCCCTGAATGCCTTCTGTTGAGATTCAGACCAAAAGAATTTTGCTTTCGCCCCGCCCTTGGTGACTTGACTCAAGGGCCACGAAATATGAGAAAACCCCAACACAAACCTGCGGTAGAAGTTGAAGACCTAGAAAGCTGCGGAGCTCTGCTAGAGTGGTTGGAGAGGGCCAATCCTGAATGACTTGGACCTTGGCTGGATCGACATGCACCCCCTGTTCATCAATGATGTATCCAAGATACTGAACCTCGGTCATGCCAAAAGTGCATTTCTCCAAATTGGCACATAGCTTGTGTTGCCGCAGTGTTTGGAGAACCTGTCGGATGTGGTGAAGGTGCTCTTCCCAACTCTGGCTAAAGATCAGAATGTCATCCAAGTATACTACTACAAAGGAGTTGGTGAATGGACGCAAGATGTCATCCATTAGCCTCATAAATGTTGCAGGAGCATTCGTCAATCCGAAAGGCATGACCAACCATTCGAAGAGGCCCTCCTTGGATTTGAAGGCAGTCTTCCACACATCTGAGGGCTCAATTGGTACCTGGTGATATCCTGATTTCAGATCGATCTTGCTGAAATATTTTGCCCCCTTTAGTTGGTCTAGGAGGTCATCAATCCGCGGGATTGGGTACCTATTACGAACAATGATCTTGTTCAGCGCCCGATAGTCAATACAGAGTCTCCACGTCCCATCCTTCTTCTGTACCAACACTATCGGGCTCCCACAGGGCGAAGAACTCGGACGGATGTGACCTTTCTGCAGGAGCTCATGAATCTGCGTCTTGATTTCATTGTTCTCTAGAACAGATCACCGATAAATTGGTCCATTGGGTAGCAGCATACCTGGGGTCAGATCGATGGAGTGCTTGACTTGACAGTGCAGAGGAACCCCTGCCGGGGCGGTGAAGATGTCTTCGTACTCCTCCACAATCTTGTCCATCTGTAGCTGCCGTGGAGAGGGACCCCGTTTGGAGGCCGCGGCCACTGTCTTCTTCTTCTCTTGAGGGCGTATCATCAGAAAAACAAATTTCCTGGTTTTGGAAATGATCTTACTGCATTGTTTTGCAGTAATCAAAGAGATGGCGGCAGGTGGTGCTGCCTCTGGTATCCTGAACAACTTATTTCCCAATGTAATAATAACAGCACGGGGCCTTGATTCATACACAGCATGTCGCTTCCACAAGTAAGGTTGTCCTAGTAATACTTCACAAACCTCAAGGGGAGCAATGTCACACAATACCTCATCCGTGAAGGGCTTGATGTTGTACGGAAGGCGACACTGCTGGCTCACGCGAAGATCTCGTCCTTGGTGAAGCCACCCAATGGTGTATGGTTGTGGATGTGCTGTGGTCGGTAAGCCCAACCGCTTCACGACCTCTGCCGAAATGAGGTTCTTTTGACTCCCGCTATCAACAATGAACTGTATCGGGGAGCCCTTTACCCACATCTGGGAGTGGAAAGACGCTCCTCCTCCTTGGATCTTCGGGTTCATTTTTTTGGATCTTTGCGGTAGCAACAGTGGCGCTGGGGTCTGCATCAATGATCTGCTTCCCTTTTTCATACCCCTTATCGGGTTCTGACTCAGAGTCGGAACATGCATTCTGATTCTGAAACCTTTAGCTCAGCCACCAGTGACTGCTTCGCCCGACACTCACTTGTGTTGTGAGTGGAGCTCTTATGGAACTCACACCATTTTCCCGTGTCCTTTTTCGGCTTTACAACACTGTTCTTTGCTTGTAGCTTTGGCGGGTTGTCTTGGGCTGCCCCGCCTTGGCTTTGTCCTTTGTTCTGTGGTTTCGGGGCACCTTTCCCTTGCTTTGGATTCGCAGATCCAAAGTCTCGCTTCTTTTGTTTAAACTTCTGCTCGATCTTGACTGCATATCGGTATGCTATGCCGAGAGAGGAGATGTTCAGGAATTCCATTTCTTCCTGGATGTACTTGTGCAGGCAAACGCGATATTTGAGTATCAAATGCTGCTCCGAATCCTTGATACCCAACTTCGTGCGAAGGGTATGGAAAAGATTGGTGAACTCCGGCACATCTTGATCCCTTCCCTGTTGCAGCGTGGACCACTTTATGTATTCATCCTCATAGCTTCCACAGGGTAGTACTGCTCCTTGATGGCATCCCGAAAGTCATTCCAAGTGGGTGCGGCTGAAAATAATGAGCCTGTACTTTCATCCTTCTGCTCGCAGTAGGTTTCCCACCAGTCCTTGACGTGGGGGGCTGCTTTGAGAAGAGCGAAAACAGTCTTTTCCCGACTTGAAAATTCATGAACAGAGAAATACCCATCTAGCAGATTTAACCATTTATCTACGGCATCTGCGTCTATTTTACCCTCGAAGATGGGGATTTCAAAATTAACTTGTACCTTAAAGGGCGTAGCTTTTCCAGAGTCGCTGCTGGAAGCCGATGCATCACCTCTAGGTAGCCGCTGAAGGATCTGCGCAAAAATGTCCATCATCGCGTTCCGTTGTCGCTCGAGGGCTTCTTCGAGCAAGATTTTGATAAGATCTCCTGCTCCCTCGTCTTTCTTCTCATCCACCGTTGGAGTCCGTCGGGATTTTCGAGGCTTGTCTTGCAAAGGTTTGACCAGTTCAAGCCCTAACTCCTTATATCCTGACCTCGTCGGGGACATGCAAAGAAAAACCGAGAAAAAGCAAACCTGGCTCTGATACCACTAATCCGGATTTAAATAGGAATGCAATAGATTATAGAGATAACCATAAATACAGAGATGCGATAACCATAAATAAAGAGATGCAGTGGAAATAACACTTCATTTCATTAATGGAAAATACCAAAATATGCTTACAACCAGAATTGAAATAAACCAGCTAGGACGATGGTAGCTTATCTCTGAGAAGAGATGTGCGGCTACATGTCTCTGAACTGTTCCGAACTTCCGTTACAATGAGGCTCGAAGGCCTATTTATTATTGAGAAACAATGGAAAACCCTTCACATTCCAAAATCGACCCTTAGAAGATGAAACGCCAAATTGTGGGCCCCGTTTTGGGTAAATTGGTACATCAATTTCCCGGGGTCGTAACTTTGGCATACGATCTCCGTTTGACGCGTATGATAGCTCATTAGAAAGATCTATTCGAGCACTATCATTGTTGGAACGAGCAACATCGATCCATTGCATGGACCCATGTTGCCCCTGGATTCCCCAAAAAACGTCGTTTAGGGCCTCAAAACGGCTCCGGAAGTTCAGGACCCGAAAAACTGCTAAAAATAGGAAGTTGTGCTATAATTAAAGAAACTGAAAATGTTGAGAAAGACAATGGTGGGGGTCCAGGTGGACTTGGCAAGTGGCCACCAATATCCACCTGGATCAGTTAGTGATAGCCTCCCCAATAGATAGGAGATCGTTCCTGATTTCGGTGATCCTTAAGAAGTATGCTTGCATACTCTCATCTTTACCCTTCTTGATTTCCCTCATTTTATTTCTAAGAAACAAAACTTGATTTGCATCATTAACTTTAAATAAACTCACCAGTCTATCGTAGATTTCCTTGGAGGTGTCTAGTTCAAATATGTAGGCCACCAAGTGCTTGTCAATAGAGTCCCAGATGATCTTCTTCGCTTTAATTTCTCCGTTCTTCCATTTGTTCCAGACATCAGGAGGTGCATTTGATGGAGGCTCAACAATATTGCCTCTCATGTAACCCAACACTCCTTGATCCTCCAGGGTTAGATCGATAGACATCTTCCATCTCTGATAGTTAGCTTTCTCACAGAGCTTGTCTTCGGCAGGAAAGAGTGTTGAGGACCCCATAGTTCTTTTAAGATAGCCTTGCCAATCTTCTCTTCAGTGATTGCTCTTTCTCTTGCTCTTGCTCGGGCTTTGTCTTCACCTCAGCTCTGATACCATGTTAAGTTATGGTATGTTCTATGCTTATAACAGTTTACTTCTTTTTCTTATTATATTCCACAGATTAGCAATTACATGTACATAAATTAAAGTGCAGATAGAACATTAAATGATCGACAGAAAACAGGCCAAGACAAGAGACACAAGATGTGGCGGCTAGCCAGGGACAAACCCCACAATGTGTGGGGAAACCCTTTGATCAAATCTTCTTTTATCTTTAATAATTCAGAAGAGAGAAATAGTACAATAAATCTAATTCATATCAGCGGTAGCAAACCCTAGATCAGCAGCATCATCATTAGCGGCTTCGTTATCAAACTAGGGCAGATGATATCTCACAAACCGACCGTCGAATTGACTTCATTCCACCACCAAAAGTTGCGTTGTTCAAAGGAGGTTCAGATGAACCTATAGCACAGTTCCAAAGAGGATATCTTCTAGGCCACGCAGGTCAATCTTTACTTCTGCAGTTGCAGCTTCAGTTTCAGCAGTTTCAGGCTTCAAATGTGTGAGAGAGAGGCCCATTTCTGCGCGGTAGAGAAGAGACTCATTTATGCACAGTAGAGAGAGAGAGAGAGAGAGATGTGATGAGATGAGTGTGAGAAAATGAGGAAAAGTCCTCTTATATTTATACACAATTTTGGTGTTTGAATAGATGCGACTGTTGGGCTTATGAGCCTACATGAGTTGTAGGTCGGCTTGATAATAATTCCATAATCAAAATAAATTCATATCTCCATGAATGCTTATTGGAATCGGATGATCTTTATATCAATCCTACACCTCTCTATGAGAGGAATCTAATAAAAATATTATCAGCCATGAATAAGATGACCCACATGAAGTTTTGCCCTGGTTTCCAATTTTAACAAGAAGTTCTCCTATGATTGTGTTTCTTCTTGTGACATATTGATCAACTTATGTTGGTCTTTACTTTGTTCCTTGCTATGATACCATGTAAAAAATTCTTGAAAATTCTACACTGTTGTAGTGAACAATTCTGAAACTAAATTGTAACACCAAGAAAAATAATTTCTCTACTAACTACAACATAATAGAAAATATTTAAATAATAGTCACACAATCATAGAACACAATTTTTCTAGGGAGCCTAACTAGGAAAACCCTCTCCATGATTGAGAATTTTATTGATAGAAAATGAGAAGTGGATCTCTTACAATACAACTTTGTTTCATTGGAAACCAACCTAGTTTTATTTGCTTGCTTCTAACCTTCAAACACCTACAAGGCCCTTGATCTTCTTCGCTCAATCCATGTGCATAGGATGCTTCTATTTGACTAGGAAATACTGTTGAATTTCCACGATCTTTTGTTAGGTCCCTATAATACTAGTGATTACCCCATTACTATTGTAGTTGTATCCCTTATTAATATTTTTGTGCCCCTATTGTCCCCATATTGTTATTACTGTGCCCCATAGAATCCCTATATTGTTATTGTTGTGCCTTTATATTATTATTGTTAGGTCAGCTAGGTTATATTGTGGCTCCTTAGACTCCTATATATAGAAATGAGGTTTTGTCATTTGAATCATCAAGGAGTCATTCATTTGTGTAATGTAAAGGAGGTTTCCCCCTTGAAGAGGCTGAATTCTAAGGTGTTGATCTATCTTTTCTATCCTTTTGTGAGCTGGTTTCATAACATCTTTTCTCTAGATTTAGAGTGAGCGAAAGTGGTGTCTCGCGTTTCAGGTGGACACTCCACCCATCATCAAGGGAAATGAAGTTAAAAAGGAAATGGGTGGAGTATCCACCTGAAACATCATACATTGTTTTTTCTCACTTAGAGTCTACATCTAAAAGCAATGTTCAACATGAATAACTATGGAAACTTGCGTTTATATATAGGCTTGGACTATGCTGAAAGAAAGGAATATGGAATAATTTCTAAAAATTGTGTTTGATATACAAATTCAAGAAAGCCTTTTAACCTTAGGAATATTTGTAAGCCATTCAAATTGTTTTTCTTGAAAAGGCCATGTTTTTATTTCTAGAGCAGAGGTGGAGGGGGATGACTACTTGGGATGTTGACTTATTTGGGGGCAACCATGGATGATAATAGATGGAAAGAAAGGGAAAGGGGACCATGTGGCACATTAGTGATTGGCCTGCAATATTTTAGCAAGAAATCTAAGCATCACAAAGCAAACAAACAAACAAAAAAATCAAAGGAAAAAGGGATGAGATTTCAATATGAATGAGTTACAATCTTGACTGGATTGGGTGCATAATTATGCACGCCATATTCTTTATTGGATTTTACTTCATGCAGATGCAAAGACGACAAACTAAGAAGTAATAAATAGGAGAATGGCACACCTTGGTGTGCACAATTATGCACCCAGCCCATACAAGATTATAATTCTCAGTTTTATTATCCAACTTTTGGTCCCCCTTATGAAAGTAAACATTATTTTCCATATGTTTGCAACATGTCGGTGTAGATTTGTAATTTTCTAGTGCTTCCATCACAACAATTCCCTAAGAAATATTATATTTCTCCCATGAATGCACTTAACCAGCCTCCTAGTTTTCCTGCAGCAAATCCACCTATGCCCAATACTCAATTGAGACCAACCATGCCAACTACTCTATAATCCATAACATCATATGTGTCTTCTATTCCAACACAGTCAATGCACAATACCATGCATCAAAGGTAAATAAACATGCAAGCTATCCAGTAATACGCATTTCCTTTTGGATAATGAGCAAACAAGTGGGAAGTCCTACAGACAACGTCAGCCACTGTGCTAATATTGTCTTATAGTTCCCAGTTCTATTGTCAGTGCCTAAAGAAAGAAAATGCCATTGAAAGGAAATGGCATCAAGATTTAGCCCTTATAACAAACCTGTTACCCATTAAAATGCCTTTGCATTTTGAGCATATTCTTTTCATCAGTTAATCTAATCTCATATCAAGGAAGAAAAAGGTAGACTATTGTGCTAGTTAAGAGGACCAAATCAACAATCATAAGATAGTATTCTCGAGAATGTTTCTGAATAAAATAATATATACATGCAATTTTTTTTTAATCCATTCTAAAAGGATGTTGTTCTAAGATACTAGGTTGGATTGAGTCAATGTGCACGAGAATATTTATCTTGCCAGTGATGTTATCACAGAGTAAGAAAATATTGTTTGTGTTTGTGGGCCCCAAATAAATGTTTTGGATATAGAAGAAATCGAGGAGCACAAATCATCAGATCTTGTGGACACCCATTATAGCATGGGTGCATAGAACAAAATGATGGCTAAAGCCTGAGAATATACATATGTTAATTGGTGTTTGTACATCCTTCCATTGCATCATATTCATAAACTTTCAATGCCTTACTTACACCTCTGTATGTTGGTATTGTAATTGGCTTCATGCCAAAATATAGCATTAGAAAGGTTTGAATTATACCCTATTACTGCAAAAAAGTCTGAAAATACAATATCTGTGTGATGGATACAGACTCTCAAAAGATGGCCACATCAGCTCCACATCAGTGAAATCTAATGATATGTGGCTAATATTCTCATCCTTGCCTGATTATTGAGAAAGCATCAATAGGCATTAGTTGTAGAATCAATATGGGGTGACGAAGTTTGTAATTATGCTATCAAATATTTTCCATGGAATCTACATAGGAGGTACAATGGGTAGACCCTCATTACTGTAGGCACATGTGGCAGAAAGTTATCCCTTATTAGATCCATATCTCCTGTTTCTATAGTACCAACTATTGCATACTTATTTCCACTAGGGAGGACTCTAGTTGTTGTAACTATTCAGTAGCACAAAAGGCATGGATAGTAATTATACTACTTTGATGCTCAGCTATTTATAGGCCATATTTTCCGGCATAAAAACAATGCATTTGCTATGAAGATTATACATATAGCATTATTGGGAGACACATAACAGTAGAAATTTGCTGGGACAACATTAAAATTCAGCATGCAGGAGAATATAGGGATATGATGATGTAGCTACAATTTGTAGATCAGTTTGTGGGAAGATCCTATAGATTGTCTCATTATCAAAACAATAGATGGAAGGTATGATTTTAGATATATAAAACAAAGTAATTTTCCCATCTTGGAGAATGACCTACCGCGAATAGGGCTTGGCCAAAATAAAAAGAATTAAGAAAGCATTCCACATTGAGAGATCTAAGGATGCTTTAACTCATCCATCACAAAAATTCCTAGGATGCACTCTATCACTAAGTTATTTCATGCAATATTACACAGTTAATGTAGGTTTTAAGGCGAGGAAGTGCCCAACATTAAAGGAATCCATTGAGTTTTTTTAGGTCAATTTTCAAGAATAAGGAATCATTTTAATTGTGTTTGAACCAGTTTTCTATACATATACATATACATATACATATACATATACATATACATATACATATACATATACATATACACATACATACATACACATACATACATACATACTACATACATACATACATACTACATACATACATACATACATACATACATATATATATATATATATATATTTATTATATATATATATATATATGTTGTCCAAATATCTGGATGGCTTAATTACATACCACAGTTTGCATTGGTTTTGTGTCATCTAGCATGCCTCCTATCAACCCCAAACTACAACAAAGAGCTTTAAAATAAGGAGTAATTGTCGGCCCTGGTAATGCCACTACTCTCCAAGTTGGATTCATTGAATTAACCCTACTAGATATGTTGGGTAGTGTTATATTCTTTCCACATAGTTAACAGGGGGTTTGAGGGGTACAGGTAACACCACTTTATGGGGTCCGGGACAGCGCCCCAGAGAATTTTGGTTTTGGACCCTATGTTAGGTTGGGCGGACCCACCTATGGTTTTGTGCATGATTTTCGCACATGTTTTTTGGGCGCGATGGTTTTCAGTCCATGGTATTGGATGCGATGGTTTTTTGGTCCATGGTATTGGACGTGATAGTTTTTGGTCCATGGTATTGGATGCTTCGGCATGTATAAATATGTATTGTATCATTGAAAGGAATATAATGAAAAATCAAGCTGGTAGTATCGGTTTTGAGATCCAGTGGGAAATCTCTGTGTATATGTGTTTTATTGTTATGCTCTCGCATTTTTATTTTTCCTGTGATTTAGAATTCGTATGCAGGTAATTTCTGTACGGGGTTAAAACCTACATTTGGTATCGGAGCTGTTTTGGCTTCAAGGGGACGCCTTTGTTGCTGGGGGGTTTCGCTCGGGCCTGTGGTAGACCCTGTTCAGTGGGAGATCTGCGAGATCGATTCTGGTGGTGAAAGAAGATGGCGAGCAGCGGAAAGATAGAGATTGAGAAGATCAATGGTCAGAGTTTTGAGTTGTGGAAACTCAAGATGGAGGATCTATTGGTGGACAAAGATCAGTGGATCGCGGTAGATCCGGGTACTAAACCAACGGGAGTGACTGATGAAGAATGGAAGAAGTTGGATCGGAAAGAAAAAATCACAATATGATTGTGTGTCTCAGATTCAGTCTTGTTGAGTGTATCAGGGGAAGCTACGGTGAAGGCTCTGTGGGACAAGTTAGGGACTTTGTACCAATCTAAGTCTCTGGTGAATAAACTATTCCTGCGAAAAAAGCTATATAACTTGAGGATGAAAGATGGAGACTCGATGACAGAGTATTTGAATGCGTTTAATACTGTGGTAAGTCAGTTATCATCTATTGATATTAAAATTTCAAATGAAGATAAGTGCATCAGTCTATTGTGTTCTCTACCAAATTCGTGGGATAGTCTGGTCATTGCAATAGGTAGCAATGCAACTGCTTTGCAGTTTGATGAAATAGTATCAGCCTTCCTAACGGAGGAGATGAGATGGAAAAATATGGACAACCAGAATGGTGATGCCTTGTCTGTACGAGGACGGTCCTAGAACATAAACGAAAATAAGTCATCGAGTGGGAGATCTAAATTTAGAGGGAGATCTAAATCTCCAGGAAAACCTATAAAGGTGGTGTGCTGAAATTGCGGAAAGGAAGGGCACTTCAGAAGGGAGTGTAAATCTAAAGCTCCTGATAAAGGAAAGGGATCTGATGATGCTCGTTCTGTAGAGGCGAAAACCACCTTAGATGAACGTGGGGATGTGTACTTGGCTTCTTCAAGTACACATGTAGATCATGAGGCATGGTTGATTGACTCAGGTGCATCCTTTCACTTCACTCCCCATAAAGAGTGGTTCTGCGAGTATGAGAAATATGATGGTGGTGATGTCTTCTTAGGAGATGATAGGAAAGCTAGAATCATTGGTCGCGGAAAAGTAAAGTTGAAGTTGCAAGGTGGAAGGGTTAGAACCCTTCCGGGTGTTCTGCATATTCCTGCGTTGGCCAGAAATCTGATTTCTGTAAGCAAGTTGGATGATGCAGGTGTAAAGACAGTGTTCGAGAAGGATACCTGCAAGATGGTTAGAGGAGCACTGGTATTGATGCGGGGAGTTCGGATTGGAACTCTGTACAAGCTGCAAGGTAGCACTGTTGTTGATGGGTGCAATAGTTATATGGTTCCTAAAAATGGAGCAGAAAATCTAGTGGTCTCTGGAGAGAAGACCATGTTGTGGCATCAAAGGCTTGGACATATTGGAGAGAAGGGCCTTCGAATACTTCATGGTAAAGGTATGGTAGAAGCTATAAGTAATAGCTCTTTGGATTTTGATTTCTGTGAAAATTGTGTATATGGGAAGCAGAATCGGGTGAGTTTCCCCTCTGGTGGTAAGAGGATGAAACATATATTAGAGCTTGTGCACAGTGATGAGTTTGGACCTGTGAAGATTCCATCACTGGGTAAGTCTGTATACTATGTATCATTTATAGATGACTTCTCAAGGAACATGGATATATTTCCTTAAGAAGAAATCTGAAGTCTTTGATAGGTTTAAAGAATTTAAGACTCTGGTGGAAAATCAGACAGAGAAGAAGATAAAGGTGCTGAGGACAGATAATGGTGGAGAATTCTGCAGTAAGGAATTTGAAGGATTCTGTAAGAAGTGTGGTATAGCACGGCAGAAGACTACTCCATATACACCTCAGCAAAATGGAGTCGCAGAAAGAATGAACAAGACGTTGATGGAAAGGGCAAGAAGCATGCTCCGTGGTGCCGGGTTAGGACAGGA
>APFE031031056.1:0-48079 GCA_000404065.3 Pinus taeda
GCCAGGCAGAGGGTACAAAGTGTCAGAGAGGTGATTTCTTTAATAGAGATGGGCATAATGACTTCCTCAGAGGAAGGTTGGAGGCTTGATGTCATAGGGTATATGCAAAGTAGTGGAGAGGATGACATAGAAGGTCTAGGAGGTTGAGTTTTCTAAAGGAAGTTGTGATGGGATTGCTTGTTGAAAAAGGGTACTTCCCTTGGAATCATTTCCCCTAGATTTTCTTGATGTTTGGATTGCTAGTTGGGCATTCATAGATTGTACTCATATTTTCACTGCTACATAATAATAAAAACCCTAACTGTTGTACAATTTTTTCCATGTTGGTTTTTTCTAGGGGCTTTTGTCTGAAAATAATGGTGTTAATTTTTGTGTGTGTGCTAGTATTTTCTTAGTTTCCAGTGCTATTTATTTTTCCACGGTTTTATTTGTGAAGGTTTCAATGTGTTTATTTCAATGTTGTCACAACAACAAACTAAATAATTAATTTATCAATTAGAAGAATTAACACTAGTTGCTACAATAGGGTTCCAATTTTGGAAATTTCATAGGAAGCAATGTGGAGGCACTATTTTTCACTTAACTTCTTGATAAATTTTTTTAGTGATTAGTTTTCACTTAAATTTCTAATAAGTTTTTAAGATGAACTTCAATAAGTTATGTGGAGATGTTGTTGGACCCAACTTATCTTACCCTTTAGAATATTGTCAATTAATTGGAGCATTGATGTTTCTTATAAACACTTGCCTAGACATATGTTTTGTTGTGAACACCTTGAGTCAATTCATGACTAAGCCACCTCATGCACATTAGATTGCCATTAAGCACATTTTGAGATATTTGCATTAGAAGATCAATCTTGGTCTGAGATATACTACATGAGATGTACGACTCCATGGATACGCTGATGTTGACTGGGCTAGAAACATTATTGACAAGAAGAGCACATTTGGGTGTTTCTTTAACTTGGCATCTTCCATGATATCTTGGATGAGAAGTAAAAAGAAGTATACAGATTTGAGTATGGTAGAGGCAGAGTATATTATTGCTAGCATGGCCATTTGTGAGGTAGTTTGGTTAAGGAAGCCCTTTGGAGGGTTGTTTGAGCAGGTCCTAGATATGACAATGATATATTGCGACAACAAGAGTGGGATCCAATTGGAAAAAAATCTTGTATTTCATGACAAGTCCAAGCATATTGAGATCAACTATTATTACATACAAGACATGGTTCAGAGAGGAGCCATGAAACTTCATCATATTTCGACTTATGAGTAGATTGTAGACATACTCACCAAGGATTTTTCGAAATGGAAGTTATTGGTCTTCAAAGCATAGCTTAGAATAATGGATGTGACACTCCCAGGTAAGGGTCTTGACTGATCGAGGAAACTGATTTTGATCTTCCCCTTATTTGAGCTCCCATAGTGAGGAATTGATTTTAAGAGCTCTTGGGGTCAAGGGAAATCATGGAAAATAGGTGTGTTTGATCCTTACTTCACGTTAAGTGTGTATCTCCCCTATTTTCATCTTTGGGTGTGTCTAATCCTTAAATCATGGTAAGTGTATATATATCCCCTATCGAATATGCCCCAGTATGCATCCTACCCACAAGCTAGGCTTGTTGTGATTATTCCTCCCCATCTGGCCAATGTGTTGAGATGATGACTTGGGTGTGTATGATCCTTACCTCATAGGGTAAGTGTGTATCTCCCCCAAGTGCATTGGGTTGTTTTTTATCCTTACCTTATAAGGTATCTGTGTATCTCCTCCCAAGGTTTTGGATGCATGTGTTCTACCACTTGACTCTTGAGGGTCTCGATGGGAAGATCAATAGAAAATAGGAGCATCCTACCCACAAGCTAGGCTTGTTGTGACTATTCCTTCCCATCTGGCCAATGTGTTGAGATGATGACTTGGGTGTGTATGATCCTTACCTCACACGGTAAGTGTGTATCTCCCCCAAGTGCATTGGGTTGTTTTTGATCCTTACCTTATAAGGTAACTGTGTATCTCCTCCCAAGGTTTTGGATGCATGTGTTCTACCACTTGACTCTTGAGGGTCTCGATGGGAAGATCAATAGGAAATAGGATAGTTGTGATCCTTACCTATCATGGTAAACCATATCCTGCCTATTTTCCTATGATAATGGGTTGAGCTGAGCTCCTTCATGATGTGGGTTGAGTTGGAACTTCCATATAACAATTTATGGATAGAGGGTTGTAGCTTGAGCTCCCCTTTGATGTCAAATTCTTCTTCTTTTGGATTCGAGAGTGTTCAACATATGAGAAAAGATGATTTTTTATTTGATAGTTGAGATAGGACACATGTTGCAATTGGTAATTTATCCCTAGCTGAGAGGGAGTGTTAATTTGGCAAGTTAGGGATAAAATCCCTTCTTTGGACAACCTTACTTATCAATAAATATCCCTCCTAGTCCTTTGAAGAATTAAAATTGGTAAAGGAAAAATATAATTTTAATATGAAAACCCACATATGCAAAAAAGGTCAAGTCAACTCTACAGAGAAATTGGACACCCTTGGATGGCTATAAATACAAGTCAAAATAACCTCATTCGGACATCATCATTAAACATATTCTTCTTCTCTCTTATTTGGTTTGGCTTGCACAAGTCTGGAGTAGGTTTGCAAAAATTGGTTCATGCAGTCTTAAATTGCAGGGTCCGAACTCACACGTGTGAATTACAATTTTAGTTTGTAGCCATAATGTTGAAATAGGAAAATTTTGGTTGTATCCTCACACATACAGGGTGCTCCCTATGATTGGAGCATTTCATCCACCTGCATTATTGCTAGCTCCATGGGGCTAGGACCTATGGTTTCTGTTGACAATTGATTGCAGATCTTGACAGTTGACCGTAAGCTTGGAACGTTAACTTAGATCAATATTGTTACTGGGTTCATCTCTTGGATATTGTTTGGTTGGTTTTTCTCGATAATCTTGTTATTGAAGATTTGGAATTTTGTATTCTCTTTGCTTAACATTGTATTCCAATCTAACAAGAAGAATAATTGGAAAGGTTTTCCCCCTTGTGGGGTTCTTGTCCGATATTTTATCAAACCTAGTGTTTCTTATTTGTCTCTTATTTTTCATTGTATCTACTATTATATCTACAATTTTTATTGATTATTGGAAGATTGAATTGTCTTGAAAAATTGTAGATTAAAGAGAAGAATTCGGCTCATGTGATTGTAATAGCATAGAACAATGGAAAATTAATATAGACGTAAGCTTATTTAAATATATAATGACACATATTTTATATATGAATGGTCGCATGTATAAAAAATGATCTTTTGTTTGTTTTTGTGAGTAACAAGGCATGGCATGAAACCACCATCATCCTAGAGTGACACGTGTGAATGTGAAAATCCCATTAAATTCTTTGACTTGGATCCCATTAAATACTGATAAAAACCTTATGGGTGACCAACAATAAATTTTAAGCTTCCAATTATTTAATGGATTTAAGTGTTATAATCTCTCTCTCTCTCTCTCTCTCTCTCTCTCTCCAACCTTGTCACTATCACTCCCTAATTTGAATTTCCAAATTAGGTATATATATATATATATATTTACTAAGTGAATACACCTCTCATACAATAATATAATTTTTCAAATTATTTTTCAACTACCTGCATGATTGCTAGCTCCATGCGGCTAGGACCTATGGTTTCTATTGAAAATTGATTGAAGATCATGACAGTTGACCGTAAGCTTGGAACGCTAACTTAGATTAGTATTGTTACTGGGCTCATCTCTTGGATATTGTTTGGTTGGTTTTTTTGGATAGTCTTGTTATTGAAGAATTGGAATTTTGTACTCTCTTTGCTTAACATTATATGCCAATATAATAAGAAGAAAAATTTGAAAGGTTTCCCCCTTGTGGGTTTTTTCTCCGATCTTTGATCACACCTAGTGTTTCTTATTTGTCTCTTATTGTTCATTGTATTTACTATTCTATCTACAATTGTTATTGATTATTGGAAGATTGAATTGTCTTGAAAAATTGTATATTAAAGAGAAGAATTGGGCTAATGTGATTGTAATAACATATAAAAATGGTAAATTAATATAGACGTAAGCTTATTTAAATATATAATGACACATATTTTATAAATGAATGGTCACATGTATAAAAAATGGTTTTTTGTTTGTTTTTGTGAGTAACAAAGCATGGCATGAAACCACCATCATCCTAGAGTGACAGGTGTGAATGTGGAAATCCCATTAAATTCTTTGAATTGGATCCCATTAAATATTGCTAAAAACCTTATGGCTGACCAACAATAAATTTTAAGCTTCCAATTATTATATAAAATGTAATATATAATAATACGAGGCATGAAATAACTTGCGTTTAAAGTGATTCTATATAATATGGCATCACAAGAGACAATTCAAGGATAATTTAATGCTTAGTAGTGTGAAGTCGGATTGGGCTCTGATTTCCACCTCTTGAAGAAAAACAAACCAAAGCTTACGTCCTCTGATAAATATACTGAGAGTTAGTCAAATTCTCGTTATGGTTCAAGATCTCACATTAGGTTTAAAACCTTCAGCATAATTGTGTAGTACCAAGTCTATTATGAGGCCCAGAGTGACAAGTGTGAATGAGGTGATCCTAAAATGACAGGTTTGAATGCGATGATTGAATTGCCTAATGGTATGAATTGCAGGGACACATTAGTAACCAAACAAAACTATTTGATTCCAATGTTCTTAATAGGTGCGGAACTAAATGCTTTTTAAATTAAATGTCTTATTCTTTGATTTGAAATTCAAAACCATTCAAATACTTTTCGTATCATCCATTCGATGATGTATTAGATGAAGAATATTCTCTTGAAATCAAATCTTGTCTACTCATTTATTTCAAAATAAAAATTCCTCAAGCCCAATTCCAATATAGACCAAGCCTACGGTGTAAAAATATAATTTTCTAATAAAATTTAAACCAGCTTAGATCCATCTAACAATGGATCTATCTCGTGCCAAGAGGAATCAAATCCCTTGGTGAAAACCTTCTTTTTGGAGTGTATAATTTGAGGAAAGGTTTGTATTTCAATGGATTTGATCCCTCTCGATGCATGATAGATCCAATATTAGATGGATCTAAGTCGGTTCCATATGAGGGCAATAATGTCACATTTTTAGATTATCATTATTATGTATATGTTTGAGATTAACTTCAAAATTCACATTATGTTTTCTTTGCTTTGCATGACCATATCATTCTCTTCTTTAATTTAGTCTGTATTTCTTGCCTTGAATGGCTTGTACATTTGTGTTTGGATGCTTTGAGTGGTTGTGTGATTGGATTTGGACGATAACGTTTTTTAATGTTACAATTTTTGTGTTATATTTTCATATGTGTATATAATTGTTTATTAGTAATTAGTTGGTGATGAAGAAGGGATACACTCTTATCAATAGTTTGTAGGAGGATTGATGCTACACATCTATTTCATTTAATTTTAGGTATCACAATTTATGGCAACTAATTAATTCTCAATAGTGTCCCTCTAGGAATTACTAAATATATCTTGAAGAGTAGTTTTAATCATTTATTGCGTCAATATTACTCTCAAAATAATTTTTTCTTTGCTAATGTGAAATAATTTATTTCCTTCAAAAATATTCTGATGATTTTTTATATATATTCTATTCAACAAAGTCAAGAAATAATATATTTTTGATTTTTTTTAATGAGTGGCTAGAATTATTAAATCTTTACATTATTTATTTCCCAAAACAATTATCATATTTCCTTCAAGAATATTTTGATTTGTTTTGAATGTTTATGAATATATCTTTTCCTCTTATAACTATTATGAAAACATTATTCTATGCAATTATCTATTAGTAATTTTAAATATATGTAAATGTTTATTAGTAATTAGTTGGTGATGTAGAAGGGAAACGATGTTGTCAAGGATTAATTTTCTCTTTGCAAGAGGATTGATTCTGCACATCTATTTCATTTTAATTCTAGGTATTGCAACTTTTGACAACTAATTAATTCTTAATAGTGTCATTTTAAGTATTAATAAATATATCTTGATTTTTTTTTTTAATAATCCACAACGACAATATTAACAACATATAATTCATCTAATGAAAGCAATCAAATAAGATTAGAAAACAACATTTGCATTGAAATCAATGCATCTAATTCAAGAAACCAAATGAGACTAGAAATCAACATCTACACTTTAATCAATGCATCTAGTGAAAGCAATCAAATAGGATTAGAAATCCAAATCTACACTAGAATAAATGCATTTAGTACAAGAAATCAAATAGGATTAGAAATCAACATCTACACTGAAATCAATGCATCTAGAGCAAGGAATTAAATAGGATTAGGAATCAACATCTACACTGAAATCAATGCATCTCATGCAAGCAATTGAATATAATTCTAAGAAAATATCATCTACACTGAAATCAATGCATCTACTACAAGAAATATTCTTCGATCTCTTCCCTCCATCTAACATTGAAAAGTATTTTTAATAATTTACAAACTCAAGATTAACAACATCCAATCCATCTGATGTGATCAATCAAATAGGATTAGAAAACATCTACATTAAAATTAATGCATCTAATGCAAACAATAGAAATAAACATCTACATTGAAATCAATGATCTGGTGCGACCAATCAAATATAATTAGAAATCAACTTCTAGACTAAAATCAATACATCTAGTGCAAGCAATCAAATAGGATTAGAAATCACCATCTGCACTAAAATCAATGAATCTAATGTAGAAGTCAAATAGGACTATAAATCAACATCTACATTGAAATCAATGCATCGTGTGCAATAAATATTCTTCCCACCCCCCTCTCCATCTATATCTATATCTCCTTTCATCTCTCCTTCTTTGTCTCTCTATCTCAACCCCCCACCCCCAAACACACACACCCTCTCTCTCCATATATACCTATCTCTCCCAACCTCCCTCCCTCGCTCTACCCCTATCTTCTTCCCTCTCTTCACCTCCCATCTATATCTCTATCTCCCTCCAGCTCTCCTTTCTCTCTCTATATCACCCCCAAAGCATACACACTCTTTCTCCATATCTATCTATCTCTCCCTCCCTCTTCCTCTCCCTCTCCCTTTCTCCCCCTTCTATTTATATTCCCTCCTGCTCTCTCTCTCTCTTCTACTTATACTCCCTCTGTCTCTCTCTCTCTCTACCTTATCACTCCCTCTGTCTCTCTCTCTCTCTTCCTTATCACTCCCTCTCTATCTCCGCCATTCTCTCTATATGTATTTCTTCTTATCTACCTCTCTCTCCCCCTCCAACTCCCTCTCTCCTCTCTCTCTTCCTTCATCTCTGCCACTTTCTCTCCCACTTCACTCTAAGTCTCTATCTCCCCCCCTCTCTCTTCGCCCTCCAACTCTATCACTATCTCCCTCCCTCTCTCCTCTCTCTTTCTCTCCCCCCCTTCCTTCCATCTCTCCTTCTTTATCTCTCTATCTCACACCAAAACATCTCTCTCTCTTCATCTCTCCCTTTTCACTCCCTCTCTCTCCACTTTTCTCTCTCTTTGTCTTTTTTCTTCACTCCTTCTCTCCCCCTCCAAAATCATCTCTCTATCCCTCCCTCTCTCCTCCTCTCTCTCAAGTCTTCTCTCTAGCCTTTCCCCTCTTTCTCTGTCTCTCCTACCTTCCTCCCTCTCCCCCCATCTCTCTCTATCTCTCTCCAACCTTGTCACTATCACCCACCTTCTCTATCTCTCTCTCTCTTTGTTGTCCAACCTTATCACTATCTCTCTACCCCCTCCATCTTTGTGTCTCCCCATCTCTCTCTCATACCCTTCTCTCCATCTCTCTCTCTCTCTCTCCATTCCTCCTTTTCCCTCTCCTTCATTGTATCTCCTCCTCTCCCTTGTCACTCCTCCTATCTCCACTTGTGTCACTCTCTATCTTTGTTCTTCCCCATATATAGTCTAGAGTTAATATAATTCTTGATAAATTCAATTATAGTAATATAACAAATTGCAATATTATATTAAACTAATATTGCCATTAATACCAAAGTTTATTAATTTAACTAATTAATATCTATTATATATATTAATATTATCATATCGTATATTAATTTATGAATTTTAATGCTATGATAACAAAATTTATAATAAAACTACATCAAATTAATAAATCTTACAACTTTGATGTGGAAATATTATGTCTTTAAAGATTTTAATATATCCCTCGGGTATGGCTTTTCCTTTAATAAAAATTATTTTACAAATGTTAGTTAAAAGAAATATTAAAAATTTTTTGTGTTGAATTAAGTTTTTTTCCTTTGATTTAAGAAATGTCATTGGCTTTAGTAAAGAGTAGAAATGTTTAAAATTTTACCTAATTTGGAATTTTAGTGTGTTAAATTTTTTTGTTAAAGGTAAATTTATGATCCATTCAAATTCACTTATATGATAAAGGAACTCTTAAACACATGAGATAATTTACTATCCATTCAAATACATAGTTATATTTTAATATAATCTTATTCCATTAATAAGATTAGAAAGATATATAATTTAAGATTGGGTGACATTAGCCAAAATGATTTTTATTATTTTTTTGAGAACGTGGCATACTTACACTAGGTTGTATAATACACCTCTCATACAATAATATAATTTTTCAAATTATTTTTTAGTAAAATTATATATATAATTTTTTTTCACGTTTTTTTATATTTGTTATTCTTTATAATAATTGTTATACTTCATGTTAATTATATATAAAAAATACAATTTTTACAATTTTCCCATAATATTCATTTAGTAAAAATGAAACTTCACATATGGAATCTTCCAAACTTTAGACACCCTAGCCAAGGAAATAATGCTAAAGTTGTATATTTCACTTAACTTCTTTATAATTGTTTTTAGTGATTATAACACTTCAAGAAAGTGAAATTGTTTTTAGTGATTAACACTTCAAGAAAGTGAAAGATAAGATGGTTTGATTATTATTATTAGTTCATGAATAATATGTTAATGTTTATGAGATTAAAAAATAGTTTATGAGATCGCTTAAAAATAATTAATGCATGAATGGTATTTAAAAAAAAAAAAAAAAACTAATTACATTTTTTATAATTTTCTCATAATGTTTATTTAGTGAAAATGAAACTTCACATATGGAATCCTACAACTTTAGAAACTGTAGCTAAAGAAACAATGTGAAAGTCATACGTTTCACTTAACTTCCATATAATTGTTTTTAGCGATAATAACACTTCAAGAAAATGAAAGATCAAAATAACCCTATTATTTTTAGTACATGAATATTATTTTAACACCTACCAAATTTAAAATAGTTTATGAAATCACTTAAAAATAACTAATACATAAACATATTAAAAAAAAAAAACTAATTACATTTTTTTTAATTTTCCCATAATATTCATTTACAAACTTGTGATAACTTAGATAAAAAAATCAAGAAACAAGGTGAGAATTATATGTTTCACTTAACTTAATGTATAATTGTTTTTAGTGACTATAACAATTCAAGAAAGTGAAAGATTAAACTTACTCTATTATTATTAGTCCATGATTAATATTTTAAAGTCTTAGTCATTATAACAAAGTGAAAGATTAAAATAACTCTATTATTATTATTATAAGATAATAATATTTTAAAGTCCGTTACATTAAAAAATGGTCTATAAGACCGACCACCTAAAATAGTCTATTATTGCAATAACCTAACCCTAAAAATATATATATAATTAACAATTTTAACTAACCTTAAAAGACGTGATTATTTGATCACAAGGGTATGGGTCATGACCATCCATATATAAACCGATTTCATTGCAGCTTCGCCGTCGCTTAAGTTCAGTTGCACAACTAATTGTTCTAACAAGCGTCGCACCAAAACGAGAAACGAGAAACGAGAATGGAAGGGGAAGGTGCGGATTTTGACTGGAACGATTTTCCTGAGGATTTGGAAAGGAATATATTTGCGTGGTTACCCGCTGAATTTGTCTACAGGTATCGGAGAGTGTGCCAAGAATGGAACGCCATCCTTTCATCTAAATACTTCTTAACCAGTATATGGCCAGAGACACCCAGCAACAAGCAGCCATGTTTGCTACTCTGCTATACGAGTGCGGAAATGCCTTGTTTGGCTTTCGACTTCTACAGATGGACTTGGAAACGCTGCTTCTCCCTTGGTTTCCTAACAGAGAAAGTACCTTCCTACTTTGGCGTTGTTGGAGTCACTTGTAGATCATCAGCGGCAGGCCTACTCTTGGTGAACTTCAAAATCTATCGAGAAAGGTATGAGCATCCCGATATTCGCGTTTGCAATCCTTATACGGGGACTTCCATCGAGCTTGCTCACATGTCATTGATAACGACCGTTATCGATAAGTCAATCGTGGTTGAAGGCGACGGGCCACCGGAAGACATTTTTAAAGTGGTGGTGTTGGGGCGAGCCGGCAGGGCGGCAGGATGTTTAGTGGAGCTCTACGATTCCAGTGATCTTGAAATGACATGGAATATTGCGGGTCATCTTCGGCCTGACTTAATTTTCTTCGAGGTAGAGTATTTTAGCGTCAAACGCCGGATGGTTTATTGCAATGGTGCGTTCTACATTTTAGGGCACCTTCCTCAAGAACCGTTGGGTATTGTGGGTTTCAGCATGCCGTCAAGTGTTACAGGAGACGCAGAAACTCCGTTGCCCATACTTCTTGCGCCCTTCCCTGAAGAACTGCTTGATCATCGCCGCTCCTCCCCTCGGCTTGTCACCTGCGGGTCGCGGCTACTCGTCGTTGCAGAAATGAGAGAAGGGATTCGTATTTGGGAGTTTGAGAGTGACCACCGCCGCACGCCAATCGGTTCATCGCCCTGGACGTGGAAGGAGATTGCAAGGGTGCCTGAATCGATATGGGAGGACTTTAAGAGTATAAGGTCGGAGGAGAGTGGGAGACCGCCGTGGGAGGATTTTAGGATTAACGTTTTGCCCAGCACGCATGAATGCTTTGACTGCATAGGAGTAGGGGATCACCTCTGCCTCTTACCATGGTGGAACTGTTACATTCCCAAACTACAACCAGAAGTAGCGCTTGTTTATAATTTAAGGACAGGTTCATGGAGGTGGACTCCTCCATCTCCAACGGACGGCATGCATCCATTCAGGGCTTGGTCCCACGTCTTCCATGGAATGGCATTTAAACCGTTTTGACTTGTGAAAAAGTCTCCGTTAATTTTCTGAATTGTGATTCATAGTCAATTTTTTTTAAGCGTATTCAATCTTTGAAGGCCTTTGTCTAATAAATTCGGTTAAGATTTTAATAAAAATTGTTATTTTCAAGTGTTTGGGTGCCCCTAGTTGTTTTTATGGTGAGAGGATTGAAACATTACTACTGTCAAATTTTAATAAAATTTCATGTAATAATAAATTTGGATTTTGCAATTTATATATTTTGAATATTTCAAAAAATGTCTAAATGCAATGCACTAAAATACATTTTAAATATAAAAATTATATAATCTCATACAAATGTTTATAATTAACTTCAATGGAAAAAAATATATATCTAATAATTGAATCTCACTTTAATTATTAATGTTTCCTTTATTATTTCTCTTAGTAGTAGAGAGCTTAAGTAAATTAATATATGAGAAAAAATGTGGAGAGATTATCAAAGTTCTCAGATCATCATATTACATATTAATTACTCATTTGTTACATGCCAATGAAAATATGCTATTTAGTCATGGTTCAATAAGGGAAGTCTCTATCATATGAAGGAAATTATGACGGTATATGGTAATGAAAATGAGATGGAATTCACCATGTAGAATTTCATAATGTTATCTCATATTTTGGATGATAATTTGGTAAGGTATTTGGTACATATTTTCTCAATGAATTATAGCTCACTTAACAATGGAGTGAAATATTTTGATTTTATTTTGAAATTAAACAATAAAATGAGAATTTTCTTTTTGGATTTTTATGGACAATAAATAAGAAAATAGAAGATCCTCATTGTTTGTTTTGGATTTTTATGGACAAGAAATAAGAAAATAGAAGTGACTCTTTGTTTGTTTTGGATTTATATGGACAAGAAATAAGAAATAGAAGTGATCCCTTTGGTGAAGTGAAGGGAAGTCTCTATCATATGAAGGAAATTATGACGATATATGGTAATGAAAATGAGATGGAATTCACCATGTAGAATTTCATAATGTTATCTCATATTTTGGATGATAATTTGGTAAGGTATTTGGTACATATTTTCTCAATGAATTATAGCTCACTTAACAATGGAGTGAAATATTTTGATTTTATTTTGAAATTAAACAATAAAATGAGAATTTTTTTTTTGGATTTTTATGGACAAGAAATAAGAAAATAGAAGATCCTCATTGTTTGTTTTGGATTTTTATGGACAAGAAATAAGAAAATAGAAGTGACTCTTTGTTTGTTTTGGATTTATATGGACAAGAAATAAGAAAATAGAAGTGATCCATTTGGTGAAGTGTGTATCTCCCCAAGTGCCTTGGGTTGTTTTTTATCCTTACCTTATAAGGTAACTTTGTATCTCTTCCATCTCCTCCCAAGGTTTTGGATGCATGTGTTCTACCACTTGACTCTTGAGGGTCTTGATGGGAAGATCAATAGAAAATAGGATAGTTGTGATCCTTACCTATCGCTTCCATCTCCTCCCAAGGTTTTGGATGCATGTGTTCTACCACTTGACTCTTGAGGGTCTTGATGTGAAGATCAATAGAAAATAGGATAGTTGTGATCCTTACCTATCGTGGTAAATCATATCCTGATAATGGGTTGAAAACCTGCTTCTCCCCCTTGGTGGAAATTTTGGTTGTATCCCCCTTGTGGAAATTTTGGTTGTATCCTCACGACTCCATCATTCATATCCTGATAATGGGTTGGGTTGAAAACCTACTTTGAAACCCTGTTGAAAACCTACTTTGAAACCCTGCTTCTCCCCCTTGGTGCCTGAAATAGGACTCCCCCTTGGTGGCTTGGGTTGAAAACTTGCTTTGAAACCCTGCTTCTCCCCCTTGGTGGCTTGGGTTGAAAACCTGCTTTGAAACCCTCCCCCTTGGTGGCTTGGGTTGAAAACCTGCTTTGAAACCCTGCTTCTCCCCCTTGGTGGCTTGGGTTGAAAACCTGCTTTGAAACCCTACTTCTCCCCCTTGGTGCCTGAAATAGGACTCCCCCTTGGTGGCTGAAATAGGAAAATTTACCCTGCTTCTCCCCCTTGGTGCCTGAAATAGGACTCCCCCTTGGTGGCTGAAATAGGAAAATTTGGCTGAAATAGGAAAATTTTGGCTGTATCCTCACAACTCCCTACGAATGGAGCTTGGCTGAAATAGGAAAATTTTGGTTGTATCCTCACGACTCCCTACGAATGGAGCTTGGAACGGTAACGGTAACTTAGATCAGTATTGTTACTGGAACGGTAACGGTAACTTAGATCAGTATTGTTACTGGGCACTTAACTCCTATTTTGGTTGTATCCTCACGACTTCCAGTTTGTTATCATCTCCCTACGAATGGAGCTTGGAACGGTAACGGTAACTTAGCGGTAACTTAGATCAGTATTGTTACTGGAACGGTAACGGTAACTTAGATCACTTAGATCAGTATTGTTACTGGGCATTTAACTCCTATTTTGGTTGTATCCTCACGACTTCCAGTTTGTTATCATCTCCCTACGAATGGAGCTTGGAACGGTAACGGTAACTTAGATCAGTATTGTTACTGGAACGGTAACGGTAACTTAGATCAGTATTGTTACTGGGCACTTAACTCCTATTTTGGTTGTATCCTCACGACTTCCAGTTTGTTATCATCTCTTGGAACGGTAACTTAGATAACGGTAACTTAGATCAGTGGAACGGTAACGGTAACTTAGATCTCTTGGAACGGTAACTTAGATAATGGTAACATAACGGTAACTTAGATCAGAAACCTGGTAACTTAGATAACGGTTATGTAAACCTGGTAACTTAGATAACGGTAACATAACGGTAACTTAGATCAGAAACCTGCTTCTCCCCCCTTGGTGGCTGAAATAGGATAGATAACAGTAACATAACGGTAACTTAGATCAGAAACTTGGTAACTTAGATAACGGTAACATAACGGTAACTTAGATCAGAAACCTGCTTCTCCCCCCTTGGTGGCTGAAATAGGAAAATTTTGGTTGTATCCTCACGACTCCCTACGACACATAACGGTAACTTAGAACACAAACCTGCTTCTCCAGAAACCTGCTTCTCCCCCTTGGTGGCTGAAATAGGAAAATTTTGGTTGTATCCTCACGACTCCCTATGACACATAACAGTAACTTAGAACAGAAACCTGCTTCTCCCCCTTAGATCAGAAACCTGCTTCTCCCCCTTGGTGGCTGAAATAGGAAAATTTTGGTAGGAAAATGAAAATTTTGGTTGTAACCTCACGACTCCCTACTACTGGAGCTTGGAACGGTAACTTAGATCAGTGGAACGGTAACTTAGATCAGTATTGTTACTGGGCTCATCTCTTGGAACGGTAACTTAGATAATAACTTAGATCACTTTTGTTACTGGGCTCATCTCTTGGAACGGTTAGATAATTTTGGAGCTTGGAACAGTAACTTAGATCAGTGGAACGGTAACTTAGATCAGTATTGTTACTGGGCTCATCTCTTGGAACGGTAACTTAGATAATGGTAACTTAGATCACTTTTGTTACTGGGCTCATCTCTTGGAACGATTAGATAACAGTAACTTAGATAACAGTAACTTAGATCAATTTTGTTACTTAGATCAGTTTTGTAGATAACGGTAACTTAGATCAGTTTTGTTACTGGGCTCATCTCTTGAAAACCTACTTCTCCCCCTTGGTGGCTGAAATAGGAAAATTTTGGTTGTATCCTCACCACTCCCTACGACTGGAGCTTGACTGGAGCTTGGAATTGACTGGAGCTTGGAACGGTAACTTAGATCAGTGGAACGGTAACTTAGATCAATATTGTTACTGGGCTCATCTCTTGGAACGGTAACTTAGATCAGTTTTGTTACTGGGCTCATCTCTTGGAACGGTTAGATAACGGTAACTTAGATCAATTTTGTTACTTAGATCAGTTTTGTATATAACGGTAACTTAGATCAGTTTTGTTACTGGGCTCATCTCTAGATAACGGTAACTTAGATCAGTTAACTTAGATCAGTTTTGTTACTGGGCTCATCTCTTGGAACGGTTAGATAACGGTAACTTAGATCAGTTTTGTTACTTAGATTTTGTTACTGGGCTCATCTCTTGGAACGGTTAGATAACGGTAACTTAGATCAGTTAACTTAGATTAGTTTTATTACTGGGCTCATCTCTTGGAACGGTTAGATAACGGTAACTTAGATCAGTTTTGTTACTGGGCTCATCTCAGTTTTGTTACTTAGATCAGTTTTGTTACTGGGCTCATCTCTTGGAACGGTAACTTAGATTAGTATTGTTACGGGCTCATCTCAGCTTGGAACAGTAACTTAGATCAGTATTGTTACTGGGCTCAGCTTTTGTTATGGGGCTCATCTCTTGGATATTGTTTGGAACGGTAACCTGGAGCTTGGAACGGTAACTTAGATCAGTATGGCTCAGCTTGGAACGGTAATTTAAATAGTATTGTTACTGGGCTCATCTCTTGGAACGATAACTAACTTAGATCAGTATTGTTACGGGGCTCATGTATTGTTACGGGGCTCATCTCTTGGATATTGTTTGGAACGAAACGATAACTTAGATCAGTATTGTTACTGGGCTCAGCTTGGAAAGGTAACTTAGATCAATATTGTTACTGGGCTCATCTTTTGGAATGGTAAATTAGATCTCTTAGAACAGTAACTTAGATCAGTATTGTTACGGGGCTCATCTCTTGGATATTGTTTTGAACGGTAACCTGGAGCAACTTAGATCAGTATTGTTACTTAGATCAGTATTCAGTATTGTTACTTAGATCAGTATTGTTACGGGGCTCATCTCTTGGATATTGTTTGGAACGTGGAATGGTAACTTAGATCAGTATTGTTACTGGGCTCATCTTTTGGAACGGTAACTTAGATCAGTATTGTTACGGGGCTCATCTCTTGGATATTGTTTGGAACGATAACCTGGAGCAGCTTAGATCAGTATTGTTACTTAGATTAGTATTGTTAGGGGGCTCATCTCTTGGATATTGTTTGGAACGGTAACCTGGAGCTTGGAACGGTAACTTAGATCAGTATTGTTACTGGGCTCATCTCCTGGAACGGTAACTTAGATCTCTTGGAACAGTAACTTAGATCAGTATTGTTACTGGTAACTTAGATCTCTTGGAATGGTAACTTAGATCAGTATTGTTACTGGGCTCATCTCTTGGAACGGTAACTTAGATCAGTATTGTTACGGGGCTCATCTCTTGGATATTGTTTGGAACAGTAACCTGGAGCTTGGAACGGTAACTTGAGCTTGGAACGGTAACTTGAGCTTGGAACCGTAACTTAGATCAGTATTGTGGTTGGTGTTTCTCTTGTTATTGAAGAATTGGAATTTTGTACTCTCTTTTCTTAACATTGTATGCCAATCTAATAAGAAGAATAATTTGAAAGGTTTCCCCCCTTGTGGGGTTTTCATTCAGTCTTTGATCAAACCTAGTGTTTCTTATTTGTCTCTCATTGTTCATTGTATTTATTATTCTATCTACAATTGTTATTGATTATTTGAAGATTGAATTGTCTTGAAAATTTGTAGATTAAAGAGAAGAATTGGACTAATGTGATTGTAATAGCATAGAATGATGATAAATTAATATAGACGTAAGCTTATTTAAATATATAATGACACATATTTTATAAATGAATGGTCACATGTGTAAAAAATGATTTTTTGTTTGTTTTTGTGAGTAACAAAGCATTGCATGAAACCACCATCATCCTAGAGTGACAGGTGTGAATGTGGAAATCCCATTAAATTCTTTGACTTGGATCCCATTAAGTACTTCTAAAAACCTTATGGGTGACCAACAACAAATTTTAAGCTTCCAATTATTATATAAAATGTAATATATAATAATACGAGGCATGAAATAACTTGTGTTTAAAGTGTTTCTATATAATATGGCATCACAAGAGACAATTCAAGGATAATTTAATGCTTAGTAGTGTGAAGTCGGATTGGGTTCTGATTTCCACCTCTCGATACGTCCTCTGATAAATACACTGAGAGTTAGTTAGATTCTCGTTATGGTTCGAGATCTCACATTAGGTTTAAAACCTTCAGCATAATTGTGTAGTACCAAGCCTATTATGAGGCCCAGAGTGACAAGTGTGAATGTGGTGATCCTAAAGTGATAGGTTTGAATGCAATGATCAAATTTCCTGATGGTATACCAAGCTTATTATGAGGCCCAGAGTGACAAGTGTGAATGTGGTGATCCTAAAGTGATAGGTTTGAATGCAACGATCGAATTGCCTGATGGTATGAATTGCAGGGATACGTTAGTAACCAAACAAAACTATATGATTCCAATGTTCTTAACAGATGGGGACTAAATGATTTTTAAATTAAATCTCTTATTCTTTGATTTGAAACTGAAAACCATTCAAATACTTTTCATATCATCCATTCGATGATGTATTAGATGAAGAATATTTTCTCGAAATCAAATCTTGTCTACTCATTTATTTAAAAATCAAAATTCCTCAAGCCCAATTTCAATATATACCAAGCCTACGGTATAAAAATATAATTTTTCATATAATTTTTTAATCAAATTTATACCAACTTAGATGCAACTAACACTGGATCTATCCTGCACCGAGAGGAATCAAATCCCTTGGTGCAAACCTTATTTTTGGAGTGAATACTTTGAGGAAAGGTTTGCATCTCAATGGATTTGATCCATCTCGATGCATGATAGATTCAGTGTTAGATGGATCTAAGCCGGTTCCATTTGAGGGCAACAATGTCACATTTTTAGATTATCATTATTATGTATATGTTTGAGATTAACTTCAAAATTCACATTATGTTTTATTTGCTTTGCATGACCATATCATTCTCTTCTTTAATTTAGTCTATGTTTCTTGCCTTGAATGGCTTGTAGATTTGTGTTTGGATGCTTTGAGTGGTTTGTGTGCTTGGATTTGGATGATAACTTTTTTTTTTATGTTACAGTTGTTGTGTTATATTTTCACACGTGTATGTAATTGTTTATTACTAATTAGTTGGTGATGAAGAAGGGATACACTCTTATCAATAGTTTGTAGGAGGATTGATGCTACACATCTATTTCATTTAATTTTAGGTATCACAACTTCTGACAATTAATTAATTCTCAATAGTGTCCCTCCAGGTATTACTAAATATATCTTGAAGAGTAGTTTTAATCATTTATTACGTCAAGATTACTCTCAAAATAATTTTTTCTATGCTAATGTTTGAAATAATTTATTTCCTTCAAAAATATTGTTTGAGGGAAAACTAGTGTCGATTCAAACTGCTAGTCCCACTAAGAAGGGTAGCTATCTTAGAAACAAACAATGAAAGCTTTTCAAGAGTTCATTTAAGTGTGATAGATGGAAGAGAAGAAAAGAAGACCAACCTGGATCTTCCACTTTGATCCTAGCTTGATTTCTCCTTTCCTTGATAGAATTTTCCACTCCTCTCCTACTTGTCCCGCTTTAAAGAGTATTTGTAGAGTCAAAGTAACAACAAACTATCAAAGCATCTCTATCTAAAACATCATAAACAATGTGGAATCAGAAACAAATTGACCATACAATTGCATTTATAAACAATAAGATTCACAAATACGAGACCATATGGAGGAAAACTCAAAGAACTTTATTAATAATAATGTAAGAGAGGATTACAACCCAGCTATCCGATCCAACATCATCCTCCTAGTTGTAGAAGCCCTCTTCAACTCATGAACAAGCAAATCACCCAACAATGCAAGGTCTCTTCTCATGAACAAACCAACAACACTTCCTTACAAAATACAAAATTACAGCCTCCAGATCTCTTAGATGAGGGATCCATTTATAGATGTCTTGCAAGGGTGTGAGTCAACTCTGGGTTTTTGATTAGTGTCATTCCATTGATAGTTCTTGGTTCCACTTGTACATTTCATGATCTCTTACTTATCCCTGGGCGAATTTAGAGAGGCAAGTGTCACAGGGGAAGTTTCTAAAAGATTCCATGATCATCCACCTTGCAAATTGTCTCTGCCATTTGTCTATTCTCGATCATCGCACCCCACAGAAGGCCATTTGAGTATGCATTGCACCTGGCTAGCTAGGCAGTTAATATGCATCACACCTTGCTCATGGAGTAGTTTGTATGGTCCAGTTTTGGCCATTTCTGAGTAGTTTTTCAGGGGGAACTTTTGGGAAATGATGTAATCAGTTGACCATGATCCTTTAGGGTGTGAAACAACACTTTTAGGGACTTAACGAGCCCTTAGTATGGACATATGAGTTTGGGGTTGCAGTGTCCAAATATGTCTATAACAGTTGCCCCCTAAAGCATGAGGTCGTAAATCTTCTGATGTCAGGTGAAATGCTTTATTCATGAGGATCCGAGGTATTCGAACTGGAAGGTGACTTGTATAAGATACAATATAATACATCATCATCATATTATTTTCATGATCTAGATGAGGTGGGCATTCCCATGCTCAGCTTTATAAATTTATTTTCATGTACATAGAACAAACAATCGTCTGTTGTTGCAAAATAATGATTCTTCACATGAAGAGTCATCTTCCTTGGTTTAGATGACTATCTATGCAACTTCTGTGTACAATTGATGTCTTTATTTTCTTGAATATATCGCAGCCCAGATGGATGAAACTAGATCCGGGGTCTTCAAAACTCATCCAATCTTCGCTCGATGTACAAGTCGATCCATGTGAAAAGATGTTCTAAAGTCGAACATGGAAAGACAAGGTCTGATTACCAACCAATAATGTGAGTTGTTAACAGACATGAGAGGAATCACCAATAATGATGATGACCCTCAAGGTACTACAATAAAATTCACGTGGTGTGAATATATGAGCCGATGTCGAACACCATGCAAAGTCTTTTGGTCGAAGGTCATTGATGTAAACCTGTCGCCGGAAGTGAGAAACTTTCCATTGAGGCAGGTAAGCTTCAAAGTACTAAAAGGGTTGTTTCTAAGTCAACTTCTTGGATAATGAGATGATGTTGACAAGAAGTGACCTGTCGTAGGAGGGCCTTGATGTATCCCACATCTACCACGCGAAACAGAGCAAATGATTTTTTTGGAGGTGAAAATGATTTGATCATATAAGGTTCAGGAATGGTGGTCATGAAAAATGGAGCGTGGATGTAATGCAGTGGATGAGGCATTTGTTGGGTGGTGAATTCTCTAAATGACTTCTCTTGAACATATTGGCGACACTGATATGGACTGGTAGCATTAACCCCATGGATGGCATGGCGAACCAATGGTGACGGTGAACGGAAAAACCCAACCCAACTCAATCACGGTGATGGAGTGAAAGTGTCATGTTCAAGAGTGACTTTCTACCAATAGAGTTCTTCAAGTTTTCTTCCCATTTTCTCCCAGTCATTGCTGATCAGTACCTCTTTATTTTTGACAAGCTTGAGGAGGATAACATATGCTTGGTCTATAATTTTCCCTTTGGGCAAACCTGTCGCTTTGTGTTTAGCGAGCCTAGTGTCAGTGAGACTCGTTCTTGTCTGGGTGGACAAGTTTGTCACTATTGTTTTAACGAGTTTAACGACAAAGATAACTTGGTCCTTTTCATGTTTAGAGAGTTTGAAAATGGATGAAAAGGAGACTCCAATAGTCCTTTTTCATGGCATAATCCCTTAAGTCCAAAAAAGTGTAAAATAATACGAAAGGGATGACTTTTCGATAGTTTTAACAAGCTGACAAAGACAAGCACTCAGTCTTTTTGTTTAATAATCCCTAAAGTCCAAAAATATTAAAATATATGAGAGGGATAACGTTCCCCTTACTTTAACGAGTTGGGAAGACCAATATCTTGACAATCTTTTTATATTTAACGAGTCTAAAAAGAGTTTAAAAGAGGCTCATTTTTTAGGAACGAGTGATATTTATGGGTAGCAGCTGGTTCCAGGTAAGTTTGGAACTTCTCAAAACATGGTAGTGTGAAGAGTGTGGCAATCAGAATCACTCATTGCAGATGTTACTCAAAAGGGTAAACAATCAAGTGGAAGCATATGGTCGGCCGAATGAAATGGAGGTGATGGAAGGAATACAACCAAAGTTCACAAAGGGCAGATAGCAAAGCAATCACAAAGGTTATTTACCAAAGGCGGGTTTATTTTTTAACGAGCTTTAACCTTGTGCCAACTTGCGCTTTGTGCAGGTTGATTTTTTAACAAGCTTGAACCTTGCAGGAACATTACTCTTACCAGTCTTTTGATAATGTCTCTTGGTAGATTTATTTTTAATGACCTTGATCACTACTATAACATGTGCTCATGACCTTTTTATGTAAGCTACAAACAACCGAGCTACGAGGTTAAAGGGTTGAGAACCTACAAATTAAGAAAATCAAAGGCCACTTTTCACTTGCATGCAAAGGTTTGCATGGCCCCAGGTCTTTCAGTAAAAGGAGAGTTTCTAGGTTACCAAATGGAAGTTCCTGTGGTTAGGCAGGATTATTTCTGTCGACCAACAAAAACTCTTCCTTTGCTTTTCCCATCGAAAAGGATGAAGGTGATTGCTGTGAGCCCCAATCACATAACGTACGAAGATGAATGTTGTAAGCTTCACAATCATACAAAGGAAATAATTGTGTTAGACTGATCATGTAACCTATATGGGAATGTTATTTGGCCCAAGTATTATGACCTTTCAAGAAAATCTCTCTTTTTCTCTGGGTTCGCCTGCCAAAACAGACTAGGGTGCATGCCCCCTAATCTTCATCACACTCACCAAACTACTCGTGGTAATTAGGTGGATGGGATGAAGATGGAAGAGACATTGTTGATGCGAAGAGACCATTTTGGGATGATGGTTGATTTGTAGCTGTGTTTGAACCAAGAAATGAAAGCTGGTTGACAAGTTGCACCAGTTTGCCTTCATGTGGAAAACACATCACTCGAAAGAATGTGGAAACAATGGCTTCCATGTTATATATATAATCACGTCCAAGGAGTACATTGTAGTCTAGTGGACCTTGGACTAACATTACGTTCAAATAAATAGTTTTCTTTCTCAAAGTTATCGGTAACTTTGGAAGGATCCCTAATGGTCGACTGGTTCCTTTGTTGAAGCCCGACAAATTTTGATTTTTAGGCAAAAGCAATGGCGAACCAAGCACTTTCCAAGCAGTTGAGGAAAGGATACTCACTGAAGCCCCTTCATCTATGATTTTGCTAGACATGATCATTTTGTAAACTTGTACTATGATTCAGAATGGTACATTAGGTGGAAGGCGAGGTTTCGCTAGTTGATTCCAATCAAAGAAAATGACTAGACTGCTCGGAGGAGGTACCGGATAAATGTCCGGATAAGTTTCATGAACTGGGGGGGTCTCTTCCTGTGGTGAAGGAATGGGCGGATTTCCCCCAAGTTCATTAGACTCTATATCGACAAAAAGAATTTGAACGGTGTCGTTCTCATCCATTCTGTTATACATGAGTGGATAAAATAATTTAAAAATCAACTTTTGTTTCTCCAAATGGGGTGATCTTTAGGTTGATTTTGGTCCTCTCAAAAAGAGGAATTTAATGTAATCATTATCTTGGTAATCTAATCTATCTAAGGTGGACTTTGACCCTAGTTGAAAAAATTAACAAATGCGGTGATCCCAGAGTGACGGGTGTGAATGCGTTGATTGAATTGCTCGATATGAATTGTGGTGACACATTAGTAACCAAACTAAAATATTTGATTCCAATGTTCTTAACAGGTGGTGAACTAAATGATTTTTAAATTAAAGCTCTTATTCTTTGATTTGAAATTGAAAACCCATTCAAATGCTTTTCATAAAATCCATTGGATGATGTATCAGACAAAGAATATTATCTTGGAATCAAATCTTGTCCATTCATTTATTTCAAAACTAAAATTCCTCAAGCCCAATTCCAATATAGACCAAGCCTATGCCGTAAAAAAATAAATGTTCATGTTATTTTTTAATAATATATATATATATATATATATATATATATATATTATATATATATATATAATTTATTTTCCGTCATTTTTTAATAATTTTTATTTATTTATAATAATTTGTTATTTCTTAGTGTTAATTATAAAATAAAAATAGTTACATTTTTTATAATTTTCCCATAATGTTTAAAATGAAACTTCACATATGGAATCTACAACATTGGACACCGTGGTGAAGGAAGTGTTAGTTTTTGTAGCATCGGGTGTGTTCTAGCCATGAAATTTAATGGAGA
Organism: Pinus taeda; assembly: GCA_000404065.3. Classification (NCBI taxonomy): domain Eukaryota; kingdom Viridiplantae; phylum Streptophyta; class Pinopsida; order Pinales; family Pinaceae; genus Pinus; species Pinus taeda. The sequence goes on from APFE031031056.1 coordinate 23,491, forward strand.
GGCTAGAATACATGATATCTCGAAAACCCAGAAATAGTTTATGGAAATTCCACCTAAATATGGCTTAATTAGATTATTAGTCAATTTTTAAATATTTCCTAAGTCTAAACTTAGGGAATATGGCTAATTAATCATAATTAATTAAGTCAAGGTGAGAATTCACCAGAAACTCATATAAATTTATCCATACATAATATGAGCCATTGATCAAGATTTAATCTTGGTTGTTGGAGTCCCAATAGGAAGATATAGGAAGGGATCGATGTGGTGATGGAGAATACATAAGAGTCACTTGGAGAATCTGATTCTCTAGAGTAGTCGCAGTCAGTTGCCGGAGAGTTCAAGCTTTAGTGAGGCAGCAAAGATAGTGAGGTGTAGAGACAATGATTCGGAGTAAGTTTTCCATATCCAGAGAGGCAATAGTAAGAGGGTTGAGTTATTCCCAGTGAGGAAACATAGAGGACTATGTAGTAGCTTCAGAGAAGCAATTTGATTTGTTGGAGAGAAATTTGTTCTCAGTTCCAGAGGCCAGGCAGAGGGTACAGAGTGTTGGGGAGGTGATTTCCTCAATAGAGACAGGCATAATGACTTCATTAGAGGAAGGTTGGAGGCTTGATGTCATAGGGTATATGAAAAGTAGCAGAGAGGATGACACAAAGGGTCTAGGAGGTTCGGTTTTCTAAAGGAAGTTGTGATGGAATTGCTTGTGGAAGAAGGGTACTTCCCTTGAAATAATTTTCCCTATATTTTCTTGCTGTTTGGATTGCTAGTTGGGCATCCATAGATTGTACTCATATTTTCATTGCTACATAATAATAAAAACCCTAACTGTTGTACCAATTTTCCATGTTGGTTTTTTCCAGGGACTTTTGTCCGAAAATAATGGTGTTAATTTTTGTGCATGTGCTAGCATTTTCTCAGTTTCCAGCGCTATTTATTTTTCCACAGTTTTATTTGTGAAGGTTTCAATGTGTTTATTTCAATGTTGTTGCAACAAAAAACTAAATAATTATCAGTTAGAAGAGATAATGCTAGTTGCTGCAATAAGGTTCTAGCTTTGGAAATTTCATAGGAAGTAATGTGGAGGCACTATTTTTCACTTAAATTCTTGATAATTGTTTTTAGTGATTAGTTTTCACTTAAATTCCTAATAAGTTTTTAAGATGAACTTCAATAAGTTATGTGGAGATGTTTTTGGACCCAACTTATCTTACCCTTCATAATATTGTCAATTAATTGGAGCATTGATGTTTCTTATAAACACTCATCTAGACATATGTTTTGCTGTGAACACCTTGAGTCAATTCATGGCTAAGCCGCGTCATGCACATTGGATTGCCACTAAGCACATTCTGAGATATTTGCATTAGAATATCAATCTTGTTCTAAGATATACTACATGAGATGTACGACTACATGGATATACTAATTTTGATTGGGCTGGAAACGTTATTGACAAGAAGAGCACATTTGGGTGTTGCTTTAACTTGGGATCTTCCATGATATCTTGGATGAGAAGTAAAAAGAAGTATATGGATTTGAGTATGGCAAAGGCAGAGTATATTATTGCTAGCATGGCCATCTATGAGGCAGTTTGGTTAAGGAAGCTCTTTGGAGGGTTGTTTGAGCAAGTCCTAGATATGACAATGATATATTGCGACAACAAGAGTGGGATCTAATTGGAAAAAAATATTAAGTTTCATGACAAGTCTAAGCATATTGAGATCAACTATTATTACATACATGAGATGGTGCAGAGAGGAGCCATGAAACTTCATCATATTTTGACTGATGAGTAGATTGTAGACATACTCACCAAGGCTTTTTCGGAAGGGAAGTTATTGGTCTTCAAAGCATAGCTTGGACTAATGGATGTGACACTCCCAGGTAAGGGCCCTGACTGATCAAGGAAACTGATTTATTCTCTTCCCCTTGTTTGAGCTCCCATAGTGAGGAATTGATCCGAAGAGCTCTTGGGGTTGAGGGAAATCATGGACAATAGGTGTGTTTGATCCTTACCTCACGTTAAGTGTGTATCTCCCATATGTTCATCTCAGGGTGTGTCTAATCCTTAAATCATGGTAAGTGTGTATATCCCCTATTGAGTATGCCCCAATATGCATCCTACCCACAAGCTAGGCTTGTTGTGATTATTCCTCCCTGTTTGGCCAATGTGTTGAGATGATGACTTGGGTGTGTATGATCCTTACCTCACAGGGTAAGTGTGTATCTCCCCTAAGTGAATTGGTTTGTTTTTGATCCTTACCTTATAAGGTAACTGTGTATCTCCTCCCAAGGTTTTGGAAGCATGTGTTCTACCACTTGACTCTTGAGGGTCTTGATGGGAAGATCAATAGAAAATAGGATAGTTGTGATCCTTAACTATCATGGTAAATCATATCTTTCCTACTGTCCTATGATAATGGGTTGAGTTGGGCTCCTTCATGATGTGGGTTGAGTTGGAACTCCCATATAACAATTGATGGATAGAGGGTTGTAGCTTGAGCTCCCCTTTGGTGTCAAATTCCTCTTCTTTTAGATTCGAGTGTGTTCAACATATGAGAAAAGATGATTTTATATTTGATATTTGAGATAGGACACATGTTGCAACCGGTAATTTATCCCTAGCTGAGAGGGAGTGTTAATTTGGCAGGTTACAGATAAAATCCCTCCTTTGGACAACCTTCCTTATCAATAAATATCCCTCCTAGTCCTTTGAATAATTTAAATTGGTTAAGGAAAAATATAATTTTAATATGAAAACCCACATATTCAAAAAAGGTCAAGTCAACTCTAAAGAGAAATTGGATAGCCTTGGATGGCTATAAATACAAGTCAAACATCTTCTTCTTCTCTCTTATTTGGTTTGGCTTGCACAAGTCTAAAGTAGGTTTGCAAAAATTGGTTCATACGGTCTTAAATTGCAGGGTCCGAACTCACACGTGTGAATTAGGATTTTAATTCATAGCCATAATGTTGAAATAGGAAAATTTTGGTTGTATCCTCACACATATAGGGTTCTCCCTATGATTGGAGCATTTCAGCTACCTGCATGATTGCTAGCTCCATGTGGCTAGGACCTATGGTTTCTATTGACAATTGATTGCAAATCATGACAGTTGAGCGTAAGCTTGGAACGCTAACTTAGATTAGTATTGTTACTGGGCTCATCTCTTGGATATTGTTTGGTTGGTTTTTCTGGATAGTCTTGTTATTGAAGAATTGGAATTTTGTACTCTCTTTGCTTAACATTGTATGCCAATCTAATAAGAAGAAAAATTTGAAAGGTTTCCCCCTTGTGGGTTTTTTCTCCGATCTTTGATCACACCTGGTGTTTCTTATTTGTCTCTTATTGTTCCTTGTATTTACTATTCTATCTACAATTGTTATTGATTATTGGAAGATTGAATTGTCTTGAAAAATTGTAGATTAAAGAGAAGAATTGGGCTAATGTGATTGTAATAACATATAAAAATGGTAAATTAATATAGACGTAAGATTATTTAAATATATAATGACACATATTTTATAAATGAATAGTCACATGTATAAAAAATGGTTTTTTGTTTGTTTTTGTGAGTAACAAAGCATGGCATGAAACCACCATCATCCTAGAGTGACAGGTGTGAATGTGGAAATCCCATTAAATTCTTTGAATTGGATCCCATTAAATACTGCTAAAAACCTTATGGCTGACCAACAATAAATTTTAAGCTTCCAATTATTATATAAAATGTAATATATAATAATATGAGGCATGAAATAACTTGCGTTTAAAGTGTTTCTATATAATATGGCATCACAAGAAACAATTCAAGGATAATTTAATGCTTAGTAGTGTGAAGTGGGATTGGGCTTTGATTTCCACCTCTCGAAGAAAAACAAACCAAAGCTTACGTCCTCTGATAAATATACTGAGAGTTAGTCATATTCTCGTTATGGTTCAAGATCTCACATTAGGTTTAAAACCTTCAGCATAATTGTGTAGTACCAAGTCTATTATGAGGTCCAGAGTGACAAGTGTGAATGTGGTGATCCTAAAATGACAGGTTTGAATGCGACGATTTAATTGCCTAATGGTATGAATTGCAGGGACACATTAGTAACCAAACAAAACTATTTGATTCCAATGTTCTTAATAGGTGGGGAACTAAATGATTTTTAAATTAAATGTCTTATTCTTTGATTTGAAATTGAAAACCATTCAAATACTTTTCGTATCATCCATTCGATGATGTATTAGATGAAGAATATTCTCTCGAAATCAAATCTTGTCTACTCATTTATTTCAAAATAGAAATTCCTCAAGCCCAATTCCAATATAGACCAAGCCTATGGTGTAAAAATATAATTTTTTAATAAAATTTATACCAGCTTAGATCCATCTAACAATGGATCTATCCCGTGCCGAGAGGAATCAAATCCCTTGGAGAAAAACTTCTTTTTGTAGTGTATAATTTGAGGAAAGGTTTTCATTTCAATGGATTTGATCCCTCTTGATGCATGATAGATCCAATATTAGATGGATCTAAGTCGGTTCCATATGACGGCAACAATGTCACATTTTTAGATTATCATTATTATGTATATGTTTGAGATTAACTTCAAAATTCACATTATGTTTTCTTTGCTTTGCATGACCATATCATTCTCTTCTTTAATTTAGTCTATATTTCTTGCCTTGAATGGCTTGTACATTTGTGTTTGGATGCTTTGAGTGGTTTGTATGTTTGGATTTGGACGATAACGTTTTTTAATGTTACAATTTTTGTGTTATATTTTCATATGTGTATATAATTGTTAATTAGTAATTAGTCGGTGATGAAGAAGGGATACACTCTTATCAATAGTTTGTAGGAGGATTGATGCTACAGATCTATTTCATTTAATTTTAGGTATCACAATTTCTGGCAACTAATTAATTCTCAATAGTGTCCCTCTAGGAATTACTAATTATATCTTGAAGAGTAGTTTTAATCATTTATTGCATCAAGATTACTCTCGAAATAATTTTTTCTTTGCTAATGTGAAATAATTTATTTCCTTCAAAAATATTTTGATGATTTTTTATATATAGTCTATTCAACAAAGTCAAGAAATAATATATTTTTGATTTTTTTAATGAGTGGCTAGAATTATAAAATCTTTACATTATTTGTTTCCCCAAACAATTATCACATTTCCTTCAAGAATATTTTGATTTGTTTTGAATTTTTATAAATATATCTTTTCCTCTTATAACTATTATGAAAATATTATTCTATGCAATTATCTATTAGTAATTTTAAATATATGTAATTGTTTATTAGTAATTAGTTGGTGATGTAGAAGGGAGACGATCTTGTCAAGGATTAATTTGCTCTTTGCTGGAGGATTGATTCTGCACATCTATTTCATTTTAGTTCTAGGTATTGCAACTTTTGACAACTAATTAATTCTTAATAGTGTCATTTTAAGTATTAATAAATATATCTTGATTTTTTTTTTAAATAATCCACAACGACAATATTAACAACATATAATTCATCTAATGAAAGAAATCAAATAAGATTTTAAAACAACATCTGCATTGAAATCAATGCATCTAATTCAAGCAATCAAATGAGATTCAAAATCAACATCTACACTTTAATCAATGCATCCAGTGAAAGCAATCAAATAGGATTAGAAATCCAAATCTACACTAGAATAAATGCATCTAGTACAAGAAATCAAATAGGATTAGAAATCAACGTCTACACTGAAATCAATGCATCTAGAGCAAGGAATTAAATAGGATTAGGATTCAACATCTACACTGAAATCAATGCATCTCATGCAAGCAATTGATATAATTCTCAAAAAATATCATCTACACTGAAATCAATGCATCTACTGCAAGAAATATTCTTCGATCTTTTCCCTCCATCTAATGTTGAAAAATATTTTTAATAATTTACAAACTCAAGATTAACAACATCCAATCCATCTGATGTGATCAATCAAATAGGATTAGAAAACATCTACATTAAAATTAATGCATCTAATGCAAATAATCAAATAAGATTAGAAATAAACATCTACATTGAAATCAATGATCTGGTGCGACCAATCAAATATAATTAGAAATCAACATCTAGACTAAAATCAATACAGCTAGTGCAAGCAATCAAATAGGATTAGAAATCACCATCTGCACTAAAATCAATGAATCTAATGTAGAAGTCAAATACTACTATAAATCAACATCTACATTGAAATCAATGCATCGTGTGCAATAAATATTCTTCCTCCCCCCCCCCCCCCCTCCATCTATATCTATATCTCCTTTCATCTCTCCTTCTTTGTCTCTCTATCTCAACCCCCCACCCCCAAACAAACACACCCTCTCTTTCCATATATATCTATCTCTCCCAACCTCCCTCCCTCGCTCTACCCCTATCTTCTTCCCTCTCTTCACCTCCTATCTATATCTCTATCTCCCTCCGACTCTCCTTTCTCTCTCTATATCACCCACAAAGCATACACACTCTTTCTCCATATCTATCTATCTCTCCCTCCCTCTTCCTCTCCCTCTCCCTTTCTCCCCCTTCTATTTATATTCCCTCCTGCTCTCCTCTCTCTCTCTCTCTACCTTATCACTCCCTCTCTCTCTCTCTCTCTTCCGTATAACTCCCTCTCTCTCTCCACCATTCTCTCTATATGTATTTCTTCTTATCTACCTCTCTCTCCCCCGCCAACTCCCTCTCTCTCCCTCCCTCTCTCCTCTCTCTCATGTCCTATCTCTCTTCCTTCATCTCTGTCCCTTTCTCTCCCACCTCACTCTAAGTCTCTATCTCCCCCCCTCTCTCTTCTCCCTCCAACTCTATCACTATCTCCCTGCCTCTAGCCTCTCTCTTTCTCTCCCCCCATTCCTTCCATATCTCCTTCTTTATCTCTCTATCTCACACCAAAACATACACTCTCTCTCTTCATCTCTCCCTTTTCACTCCCTCTCTCTCCCTCTCTCTCCCTCTCTCTCCACTTTTCTCTCTCTTTGTCTTTTTTCTTCACTCCCTCTCTCCCCCTCCAAAACCATCTCTCTATCCCTCCCTCTCTCCTCCTCTCTCTCAAGTCTTCTCTCTGGTCCTTCCCCTCTCTCCCTATCTCTCCTACCTTCCTCCCTCTCCCCCCATCTCTATCTATCTCTCTCCAACCTTGTCACTATCACCCCCCCTCTCTCTCTCCCCTCCAACCTTGTCACTATCAACCCCCCTTGTTGGGTCCCTATAATACTAGTGATTACCCCATTACTATGGTAGTTGTACCCCTTATTAATATTGTTGTGCCCCTATTGCCCCCATATTGTTATTACTGTTCCCCATAGAATCCCTCTATTGTTATTTTTGTGGCTTTATATTATTATTGTTAGGTCGGCTGGGTTATATTGTGACTCCTTAGACTCCTATATATAGAAAGGAGGTTTTGTCATTTGTATCATCCAAGAATTGTTCATTTATGTAATGTAAAGGAGGTTTCCCCCTCGAAGAGGCTGAATTCTAAGGTGTTGATCTATCTTTTCTATCTTTTCTTGAGCTGGTTTCATAACATTTGGTATCAGAGGCAAGTTCTAGGGTTTCACTGCTCTAAATAGGTCATCGTGGAATTTTCTCTATAACGTTTTTTCTGCGACGTTTCAGAAGTCAGAAAAATAACCCATTTGATAATACATCGTGCTGCAGCTCGGGGCCGAATTTCAGAGCTTTTTGCGCTATATTTGCGGAGATATGATCTGATGAAGCTGGTCTTTTTGCAGACCCCTGAATTACATTACAAATAGGTGACCTGGGGAAAATCGTCATAACTTTCTCTGTGAGCATCAGATTGAAATTTCACAAAAAGGTACAGAAAGAGGACGGACTGTAGTTTCTTCTAGATATTTTTCAGAGCCAGAGGTCCAAATAGTGACACGTGGCACTTCATACAAGTTTGTTCTTATGAAAAGGTCTATAATCAGGTCATTGTGGGAAATTTGGATAACTCTTCATTGGAGAATCCAATTGGGGTCAGACTGGTGGCATTGGAAAAAGGAGACAGAGGACTACCACAAGGCACAATTTCAGAATTGGATGTTCTGAAAGTACAGAGATACATCAGAGGAAATTTCGAGCTCCTACAAAGAAAAAAAAGGTGTGTAGATTTTTTAAATTTTTACTTAACATTGGTTTGAAAATTTATTTTGAAGGAATTCAAAGGGTTAGTAGAGAATTATTATCGGTAATTGATGCCCCGAGGAAAGAAAATGCAAACACCTAGTAAGGAACCTGAAAGATCTAGCATGACTCATGAAGAAGAGGAAGAAATGCTACATGATATATCAAAATTACAAGACCAAGTGCAAAAAATGTCAGCCTCACAAAAGCTAACAGAAGCTAAGATAAATGGCATGGAATCTGAGATAAAGGGCGTGGAAGCTAAGATGAATGGCATGGAAGCTAAGATGGATAATTGGAAGACAGATTTGAAGACAGAAATGGGCGATTTGAAGACAGATTTGAAGACAGACATGGACGAATTGAAGATAAATATGAATAAGCTGCTACAAGAAATGGTCACTAAGGGTGAAAGGGTAGTAAAGGAAACTCATGATGAGAACAAAAGAAATGTTAATCATGATTCCATAGACTCTAATGTGGGATCGAAGACCCATCATATTCCAAAAATCGATGTGAGGAAGTTTGATGGCAAGGATCCCGCAACATGGATATTACAGATGGAGCAATTTTTCGGTCTCAATAATGTGCAAAACACACAAAAGGTACGTATGGCAACTTTATATTTGGAACCAAATCAGTTTGTATGGTATCAATGGCTTTGCTCTCGTAAACAATTTATCACTTGGGCAATTTTTACGGAAGAATTGATAGCACATTATGAGGATACAAAAAGCAACACTTTTTTTAGCCAATTGATAAGTCTCAAACAAAAGGGTTCAATAATGGAGCACATTGAGGAGTTCCAAAAATTGAACATAAGGGTAAAAGATATTCCAGAGGAGCATAGGATTGATGTGTTCATAGAGTCTTTAAAGGATAATATCCAACATGATGTTCGCCTTTGGGAACCTGATTCATTAGAGAAGGCATTCAGGTTAGCAAGAAAAATGGAAAGCAAAATTATGGCAACCAGGAAGCATACCACTCACATCTATAAAGATGGAAGTGGTGTTGCCGCCAGTCTTCCACAACCTATAAGGTTGACACCAGAACAATTGGAATAAAAAAGAGCAAAAGGGCTTTGTTACAGTTGTGATAGTAAATACACTAAAGGTCATAAGTGTGCTGAGAAGAAATTATTCTACATAGATTGTGAAGAGGAAGAAGAAAAGGAACAAGAAAGGTCAAAAGAAGAGGATATACTCCAGGAACAAAGCTTAGATGAAGAAAAAATGAATCCGATGATATCTTGTAATGCATTGGCAGGAATTAGCACTCCTCAAACCATCAAGATAGAAGGAAAAAATCAAGAAGAAAAAGGTAATAGTGTTGATTGATTCAGGAAGTACCCACAATTTTATTCATTGTAAGGTAGCAAAAGAATTGACTTACTTCCTATATCCAACACCAAAGTGTCAAGTGATGATTGCAAATGGACGAACAATAAATTGCTCTCGAAAATGCCATAATGTCAAGCTGTCCATGGGAGAATATGTATTGACTAGCCCAATGCAATGGGAGGTGCTGATGTTGTACTAGGAGTCCAATGGCTACAATCCTTGGGTACAATAGCTTTTAATTTTCAAGAATTTTTCATCAAATTTTCTACGGAAGGAAAGGAAGTTGAATTAAGGGGTATTGCAGAGAAACCGAGAAAGATAATAAGCTTTAATGGTATGACAAAGCTTCTAAAAAAGGAACGAAAAGGTGTAATTGCACAATTATGTTCGCTAGATGTTTCCACATTGGAATCATCTATTTCTCCAGATCTCCAAAAAGTACTGGACAATCATTCCAAGGTATTTGAGACTCCCAAAGATCTCCCACCTATGCGTGATCATGATCATGCTATTCATCTGATTCCAGGAAGTGTTCCTCCAAACATCAGGCCATACAGATATCCCTATGCCCCAAAGAGTGAAATTGAACGTATGGTTGCAGAAATGCTAGAGGCTGGTATAGTTCAACCGAGTCAAAGTTCTTTCTTTGTTCTAGTAGTATTGGTTCACAAGAAGTATTGATCATGGCGCATGTGTCCGGATTATAGGGAGCTCAACAAGCTCACTATTAAAGATAAGTTTCCCATTCCTGTCATTGATGAATTACTGGCTGAATTGCATGGATCAATTTACTTCACCAAGTTGGATCTTCATTCAGGATATCATCAAATCAGAATGAAGACTGAAGACATTCCAAAAACAACATTTAGAACTCATGAGGGTCATTATGAATTTTTGGTCATGCCTTTTGGCCTTACCAATGCACCTTCAACATTTCAAGGTTTGATGAATTCCATTTTCAAACCATTCCTTAGAAAATTTGTGTTATTATTTTTTGATGATATACTAATCTACAGTAAGTCTTGGAAGGATCATGTTAAACATTCTCACAGGGTGCTACAATTATTGGAGGAGAAACAATTATATGCAAAAAGATCTGAATGTTTCTTTGGAGTACAAGAGGTGGAATATCTGGGTCATATTGTATCTCATGAAGGAGTTAAGGTAGACCCTAGCACTTTAAAGCCATTAAGGAATGGAAAATCCCCACATCCATAAAGCATCTGCGAGGATTTCTCGGGTTGATAGGGTATTATCGCAAGTTTGTTAAGAATTATGGGAGAATAGCAGCACCTATAACAACATTATTGAAGGAAGGTGCATCTTCATGGACTCTAGAAGCAACAAAGGCCTTTGAACATTTTAAAGAGGAAATGTACCAAGCACTGGTCTTAGCTACAAAGGACTTCACAAAAACCTTTATTGTGGAATGTGATGCTTCAGGAAATGGAATTGGTGTTGTTTTAATGCAAGATGAAAGACCCATTTCTTTTGAAAGTCTTCCAATCAAGGGAAAGTTTTTACACAAAGCTATTTATGAGAAGGAAACGTTGGAAATACTCCATGCACTTAAGAAATGGTGACCCTACCTAATGGGAAGACATTTCAAGGTAAATGTTATCACTCAGGTTGTCCCTTTTGACTCCTAAAGGGATACGGCCGAGGTAACCACAGACCAAGCTTTTGACTGCAGGTCCTAGCCTACCAGAAGTAAGAGAGGGCTCTCTCTTTATGATTTAGCTTTATTTAAGGGATGATTTTAGGCTAGATATGATGCACAGGGGTTTTGATTGAGTTTGGTGGGAAGGATGATGCTTTCAAGCAGAGAGGCATGCATAGTGTGATAGGTTCAAACCATTGGACAAGGAGTCATGGAGTAAGACTGCTGTTGTGTTTTCTTGGTCACAAGAGGAATATGGAGCAAGATAGCTACACATAAAACAACGTTCAAGCTAAATGGAGATGGAATGAAGGCTAAGTGATGAGAGGCACTTAAGAATCTCTCGTTCAGCTTAATAGAGGGAAGGCGAATGAGCTCTATCTAGGAGCACTTAAGAATTCCTAGATAACTGTCATACATGGGTGAATTAGGGGAAATATGAGCCAAAAGGAATTCATATTTCATAGCCAATTCAGAGGAAAACATAAAGAAGCCACAGAAATTGAGCATAGAGTGCAGCCAAGCAAATTCTAAACTAATCATTTTTTCTACAACTTAGAAGGTAATACATGGATGATATGAGCATTTACGAATGGAAAACAGAGATAAGAAGCACTTATTGAGTCATGTAATAGCACAAGAATTCCACAGTCACTCTTCAACCATTAAACACAACAAACAGTCCATTCTCCAAGCTTGCAAGCAGTCTTTGATTATAGAAAATATCAGATATACAATGCGAGTCTCTCTTGGAGTGAATCAACCAACCCCGCCTTTTCACTATGCAGAGGGAGGTATAAATAGAGAAGAAATCTACAAAATATCTACAACGCAGATCTGATAGCAGATCTGGAGAAATGAATGCTTCTGACCTAACATTTATTGCAAATAAATGAAAGAATGCCTATCTACCAGCTGCGCAGGGACAACAGCCTCAAGAATGAATAAATGTCAATCCCTCGAGCCATGTGCTATCCTCATGGCCATAACTGCGCATGGGGATTAGCAGTACTGCTCCAAAATGTGGCTTGATACATTGTCACTGTAATAACTCTGCCTTGAAATCCTTCCTCCGCGCCTTCAAGTGGTCCTGCTGCCTTAAATGGTAAAACAATGAGTTGGTGAGCCTTTATGGCTCAAATGATGCTTTGCTACATTTACTGGGGCCTTTTGATTTCATCTGCTTTGGAAGATCTGGACTGATACACTTTGCCGCTTCCTCTGATCTTTTTTGACATTAAATGGGGCCATATCTTTCCTCTGGTATACTTTGACACTTGAATCTGGCCACTTTCTCTCTCTGATACTCTTTAAACTGTCAAATCTCCCCATTCTGCTCTTTTAATGCAAAATAACTGCTGCAAATGCTTTCCGTGGCCTTTGGGATGCTATCGGCGCTTGGCCGATCCCAAAATGGTCTTTAAACTCATAAAATTCCATAATTGATGGAGAAGCAGCGCTCTGGAGGCATCTGAGGAGGAAACATGCCTTTAGAAGCGTTTTTTGGGCCAGAGCGACTTAGAAAATTGCTGCAAAACACACTGTTTCTTCTTTGCGGGGCGGGCGCAGTCACCGCATACAAAACCTTTGAAAATGGCCCATTTCCAAATAACACAGAAAATGTGTCAAAAACATGAAATTTTAATGAAAAATTGGCTTTGGCGGGCCCTATGGACAACTTTAAGTCCTGGCTGTTGGATCCGACACGGGCCAATCCAGCAGCTGGTGCTAAATCACATATCGGCGGATCGGGGGTCCCAACACATAATACTTCTAACGAGCGATGAACCCCACGGACCCGAAAATACATCAAGGCCTTCTTTTATTGATATCGGGTCCGGCCCGTCAGCGAACTCTCATCGATGGATTTGCAATGAAAATGGGTCATCGGACCCGAAATCCTTCAAAACTGCTTTTTATTGCTTTTCGGCTCCGTCATATCGAAGCAATATGTGGGGTTGCTACGATAAAATGTTAGCTGTTGATCTGGGGCCCAAAATGGATGGATGTGATTAAGTCGGGACTTCGGCAATCGGCGGGGGCAATGAGGGTTCTTGCTAAGTTTCAGATAAACTTAGCAATTCCCAAGGATGTATATGGTTATTTTTCAACTAGGGGGAGGGGATAAGTATATAGGGGAGTTATATACATAGTTTTAGTAGGGGAAGGGGAAATAGATAGGGAGCTACATAGTAAAGTTAGTAGTTAAATATGACAATGATGAGAAAAAGCGCTAAGTATGATGTCTTAGGCTATTAATGGGGGAAAATGACTCATAGAAGAAGTGTGTAAATTCCTTGAGTGAAGCAGATCTTCACCAAGGAAAATGATATGGAGAATAATGAAACTAAGAGGTATCAAGCATATCTTGACCTCTTTAGGGGAAGTTAGTGAGTAATTTGGGGGAGAGGAAGAAGGGGGGAGTTAGACATGCCTCGCTTGAAGTCCTCCAAATAAAACATGCCTCAAACCAAAAATGAATTGCTTATCGAAATTGGAACACAACAGTGGCACTTAGATTAGCACACTCTCATGGACACTTCTTTGGCCATCTGTAGCAAATGTGGAGCATTGCAGCATGCATAGTACGACATATTTGGCGTGCAAAAATGTCGATCATGAAAGATGATTAACCTGCTGCAGGAGGAGGTTAATAGTGGCTCCAGTTGGGGATGGCTTTTCCTTGTGAAAAGCCAAGAACAACAGATCAGACTGCCTTGTATTCAATTGTTGCTGTATTATGCAAAATTCCCTTTGGCTGGCTGCCTTATTGACTCTACCTACCTACCCTAACCAGCACTTACTTTGCTGTTAGGTGAAATGAAAATTCCAATGCAGCCACTTAAGTATTATGAGCATGAACAAGCTTTGCTGCTTGTGCTTGCTGGTGAGAAAAACTGAGATCTTGCAATCTAATGTGGCTTTGTTAATCTTTTAGAAGATTAGGAAGCTACTGACCTCCTTCACTGTGTTTAAACACTGTACAAAACTGTCCTGCAACATTATATACAATTGCTGGGCTGAATTAAAGAATTGTACAAAGGTTTGGGATAGCTATCATGCTTTGGAATTGGAAGATCATCAAGAACTTGACATTGAGCCTTACAGCCTTCTAATGGAGAAGGGCACTGATTTATTTCATCACTCAGCCTGCCATATGATGGATTATTCAAAACTTGGAGCGATACTTGCAACTCATTACAAACAGGCTCAAATGGGACTTGACTGATCTGCGCTTGTTGTTGTTCTTCTTCTTCAAATATTTGAGATGGCTGAAAACCAAGAGGCAAGGGATCCACTTGGATCATTTGATCTCATGCTGCTGCTTCTAAGTCTTCCTCAATCTGATATTTGATGGCTCTTTGGGGCTGCAAAACTAGAGGCAATACATTTTGAGCAAGGATTTGACTCTCCTCTAGAGGATCAATATCAACACTTGGTGACACTTGATTATACACAACATGATAATTCTCCTTAATAAACTAAAAAGATTCGAAACAAAATGGTAAAGTTCCTGCGCTGAAATCAAAATTTTTTGCATTTTCCACCTCCTCTTCATAGCTGAAACGAGCACGCTGATCACTGCATTCAAGCTGTTGAGTCTAAACTTCGCTTTCTGCCAAAATAGGATTTGTTTCTTTTGTGCTTCTGATTTGGTCATTGTGCTCATAATCATCATTATACTCATCGTATTTTGGCAAGCAGTTGAAAGAGGAGAAGCTGTTATATTCATATAGTATATCAGGAGACTGCTCCTTCATGTATGGTTATATGAATATGTCATCTGTTTTGTGGCAGGTTTGTTCATGAATGTCACTACTTTCCTCTTGCAAAACAGATGTGTTCTGGTGCTCTAAACATTCCACTTTCATTGTGATCTGATGCATCACTTCCTCTATTTCTTTTAACGAATAAAGAAGTTTTTCTTCTTGCTCTACCTTAAGTTGTTTCTCCCTCATCTTCAGATTTGCCTCAACGTCCACAGCCATGTCCTGCATCTGTTTCATGGTGGACGGGCATCTTTCTCTCAAACGAAATTCCATTTTTGGATCAAAAGCTCTTGGATATTGCAATAGAGCTAAATCAGGGGGAGGTCTTATGTTCAACGACATAGAATGGTAGACTTGATTGAATCTGTCAGAGAATTGCTGAACGGTTTCATCTGGACACCTTTTTAACTCATCATAATCTTGAATGAGCGAGAGGAAACTAACTTTGATCATCCATCTATCAAGGAAGAGCTTGGAACACTGCTGAAGATTAGAGATGCTGGCCTCAGGCAATGCTTTAAACCAAGTCCTAACTTCGCTTTGCAAAGAAAGGGCAAACAGCCTATGACTGACATCTTCCTCTTCCACTTCAAAGATATTACGATAGTCTTCAAAAGCCTGGATATGTTTCTGGGCAGTAATACCATTCTCTCCATCAAATCTTGGGAGATACTCAGGATGATTCTTAGGGAATGGATTGAGCACGGGAGGCAAAATGAGCGGCTTATATGTATCAGGGACTTTACGAGACACAGGAGTATATACAGGAGCTCGAAGATTGGGCTCTATTTTTGGTTCCTCCTTGGCTATATGATGATCATAAACAACATTAGAAGGCTGCTGTTCAGATATGCAAGGAGGCTTTTCAACAACATTTTCCAAAGGAAAATCATAAAAATCTGATCTAAAATCGTCTGTAAAATACAATATACATTGCAAAATTTTATGGAAGAGAAAGAACATGATCCCTTGGATAATAATCCAAGTCAAAAGCCTGATCTGCTTATACATTTCTTTTGGATTCATTTCTCTAGTGGATTCTTTATTATGAGGATGATGTGGAGTCGCCAGGTGGATGAATTAGCCTTGAAGTGCCTGATCTCTGTCCACCGTCATAGATCAAAGCTAAACATGAAAATAGCCCTGAAGAAATGGAACACTTTCTCCAAAAAACAAGGCAAACTGATCAAAATTGGGGATGTACAGTAATAAACAAATGATTCAGGTCCCCAACGAAGTCGCCATTATGTTATCACTCAGGTTGTCCCTTTTGACTCCTAAAGGGATACGACCGAGGTAACCACAGACCAAGCTTTTGACTGCAGGTCCTAGCCTACCAGCAGTCAGAGAGGGCTCTCTCTTTATGATTTAGCTTTATTTAAGGGATGATTTTAGGCTAGATATGATGCACAGGGATTTTGATTGAGTTTGGTGGGAAGGATGATGCTTTCAAGCAGAGAGGTATGCATAGTGTGATAGGTTCAAACCATTGGGCATGGAGTCATGGAGTAAGACTGCTGTTGTGTTTTCTTGGTCACAAGAGGAATATGGAGCAATATAGATACACATAAAACAACATTCAAGCTAAATGGAGATGGAATGAAGGCTAAGTGATGAGAGGCACTTAAGAATCTCTCGTTCAGCTTAATAGAGGGAAGGCGAATGAGCTCTATCTAGGAGCAGTTAAGAATTCCTAGATAACTGTCATACATGGGTGAATTAGGGGAAATATGAGCCAAAAGGAATTCATATTTCATAGCCAATTCAGAGGAAAACATAAATAAGCCACAGAAATTGAGCATAGAGTGCAGCCAAGAAAATTCTAAACTAATCATTTTTTTTGCAACTTAGAAGGTAATACATGGATGATATGAGCATTTACGAATGGAAAACAGAGATAAGAAGCACTTATTGAGTCATGTATTAGCACAAGAATTCCACAGTCACTCTTCAACCATTAAACATAGCAAACAATCCATTCTCCAAGCTTGTTAGCAGTCTTTGATTATAGAAAATATTAGATATACAGTGCGAGTCTCTCTTGGAGTGAATCAACCAAACCCCCCTTTTCACTATACAAAGGGAGGTATAAATAGAGAAAAAATCTACAAAATATCTACAACAGCAGATCTGATAGCAGATCTGGAGAAATGAATGCTTCTGACCTAACATTTATTGCAAATAAATGAAAGAATGCCTATCTACCAGCTGCGCAGGGACAACAGCCTCAAGAATGAATAAATGTCAATCCCGCGAGGCATGCGCTGTCCTCATGGCCATAACTGTGCATGGGGCTCAGCAGTACTGCTCCAAAATGTGGCTTGATACATTGTCACTGTAATAACTCTGCCTTGAAATCCTTCCTCCGCGCCTTCAAGTGGTCCTGCTGCCTTAAATGGTAAAACTGTGAGTTGGTGAGCCTTTATGGCTCAAATGATGCTTTGCTACATTTACTGGGGCCTTTTGATTTCATCTGCTTTGGAAGATCTGGACTGATACACTTTGCGGCTTCCTCTGATCTTTTTTGACATTAAAAGGGGCCATATCTTTCCTCTGATATACTTTGACACTTGAATCTGGCCACTTTCTCTCTCTGATACTCTTTAAACTGTCAAATCTCCCCATTTTACTCTTTTAATGCAAAATAATTGTTGCAAATGCTTTCCGTGGCCTTTGGGATACTATCGGCGCTTGGTCGATCCCAAAATGGTCTTTAAACTGATAAAATTCCATAATTGATGGGGAAGTAGTGCTCTGGAGGCATCTGAGGAGGAAACATGCCTTTAGAAGCTTTTTTTGGGCCAGAGTGACTTAGAAAATTGCTGCAAAACCCATTGTTTCTTCTTTGCTGGGCGGGCGCAGTCACCGCATACAAAACCTTTGAAAATGGCCCATTTCCAAATAACACAGAAAATGTGTCAAAAAAATGAAATTTTAATGAAAAATTGGCTTTGGCGGGCCCTGCGGACATGTTTAAGTCCCGACCATTGGATCCGGCACGAGCCAATCCAGCAGGTGGCGCTAAATCGCATATCGGTGGATCAGGGGTCCCAACACATAATACTTCTGATGAGCGATGAACCCCGCGGACCCGAAAATGCATTAAGGCCTTCTTTTATTGATATCGGGTCCGGCCCGTCGGTGAACTCTCATCAGTGGATTTGCAATGAAAATGGGTCATCAGACCCGAAATCCTTCAAAACTGCTTTTTATTGCTTTTCGGCTCCGGCATATCGGAGCAATATGTGGGGTTGCTGCGATAAAACGTTATCCGTTGATCTGGGGCCCAAAATGGATGGATGTGATTAAGTCGGGACTTCGGCAATCGGCGGGGGCAATGAGGGTTCTTGCAAAGTTTCAGATAAACTTAGCAATTCCCAAGGATGTATATGGTTATTTTTCAACTAGGGGGAGGGGATAAGTATATAGGGGAGTTATATACATAGTTTTAGTAGGGGAAGGGGTAATAGATAGGGAGCTACATAGTAAAGTTAGTAGTTAATATGACAATGATGAGAAAAAGTGCTAAGTATGATGTATTAAGCTATCAATGGGGGAAAATGACTCATAGAAGAAGTGTGTACATTCCTTGAGTGAAGCAGATCTTCACCAAGGAAAATGATATGGAGAATAATGAAACTAAGAGGTATCAAGCATATCTTGACCTCTTTAGGGGAAGTTAGTGAGTAATTTGGGGGAGAGGAAGAAGGGGGGAGTTAGACACGCCTCGCTTGAAGTCCTCCAAATAAAACATGCCTCAAACCAAAAATGAATTGCTTATCAAAATTGGAACACAACAGTGGCACTTAGATTAGCACACTCTCATGGACACTTCTTTGGCCATCTGTAGCAAATGTGGAGCATTGCAGCATGCATAGTACGACATATTTGGCATGCAAAAATGTCGATCATGAAAGATGATTAACCTGCTGCAGGAGGAGGTTAACAGTGGCTCCACTTGGGGATGGCTTTTCCTTGTGAAAAGCCAAGAACAACAGATCAGACTGCCTTGTATTCAATTGTTGCTATATTATGCAAAATTCCCTTTGGCTGGCTGCTTTATTGACTCTACCTACCTACCCTAACCAACACTTACTTTGCTGTTAGGTGAAATGAAATATCCAATGCAGCCACTTAAGTATTATGAGCATGAACAAGCTTTACTGCTTGTGCTTGCTGGTGAGAAAAACCGAGATCTTGCAATCTGATGTGGCTTTGTTAATCTTTGAGAAGATTAGGAAGCTACTGACCTCCTTCATTGTGTTTAAACACTATACAAAACTATCCTGCAACATATATATACAATTGATGGGTTGAATTAAAGAACTGTACAAAGGTTTGGGATAGATATCATGCTTTGGAATTGGAAGATCATCAAGAACTTGACATTGAGCCTTACAACCTTCTAATGGAGAAGGGCACTGATTTATTTCATCACTCAGCCTGCCATCTGATGGATTATTCAAAACTTGGAGCGATACTTGCAACTCATCACAAACAGGCTCAAATGGGACTTGACTGATCTGCGCTTGTTGTTGTTCTTCTTCATCAAATACTTGAGATGACTGAAAACCAAGAGGCAGGGGATCCACTTGGATCATTTGATCACATGTTGCTGCTTCTAAGTCTTCCTCAATCTGATATTTGATGGCTCTTTGGGGCTGCAAAACTAGAGGCAATACATTTTGAGCAAGGATTTGACTCTCCTCTATAGGATCAATATCAACACTTGGTGACACTTGATTATACACAGCATGATAATTCTCCTTAATAAACTGAAAAGATTCGAAACAAAATGATAAAGTTCCTGCACTGAAATCAAAATTTTCTGCATTTTCCACCTCCTCTTCATAGCTGAAACGAGCACGCTGATCACTGCATTCAAGTTGCTGAGCCTGAACTTCGCTTTGTGCCAAAATAGGATCTGTTTCTTCTGCACTTCTGATTTGGTCATTGTGCTCATAATCATCATTATACTCATCGTATTTTGGCAAGAAGTTGAAAGAAGAGAAGCTGTTATATTCATATAGTATATCAGGAGACTGCTCCATCATGTATGGCTGTATGAATATGTCATCTGTTTTGTGGCAGATTTGTTCATGAATGTCACTACTTTCCTCTTGCAAAACAGATGTGTTCTGGTGCTCTAAACATTCCACTTTCATTGTGATCTACTGCATCACTTCCTTTGTTTCTTTTAACGAATAAAGAAGTTTTTCTTCTTGCTCTACCTTGCACTGTTTCTCCCTCATCTTCGGATTTGCCTCCACGTCCACAGCCATTCCCTGCATCTGTTTCATGGTGGACGAGCATCTTTCTCTCAAACGAAATTCCATTTCTAGATCAAAATCTCTTGGATATTGCAGTAGAGCTAAATCAGGGGGAGGTCTTATGTTCAACGACATAAAATGGTAGACTTGATTGAATCTGTCAGAGAATTGCTGAACGGTTTCATCTAGACACCTTTTTAACTCATCATAATCTTGAATGAGCGAGAGGAAACTAACTTTGATCATCCATCTATCAAGGAAGAGCTTGGAACAGTGTTGAATATTAGAGATGGTAGCCTCAGGCAATGCTTTAAACCAAGTCCTAACTTCGCTTTGCAAAGAAAGGGAAAACAGCCTAAGACTGACTTCTTCCTCTTCCACTTCAAAGATATTACGATAGTCTTCAAAAGCCTGGATATGTTTCTGGGCGGTAATACCATTCTCTCCATCAAATCTTGGGAGATACTCAGGATGATTCTTAGGCAATGGATTGAGCACGGGAGGCAAAATGAGCGGCTTATATGTATCAGGGACTTTACGAGACACAGGAGTATATACAGGAACTGGAAGACTGGGCTCTATTTTTGGTTACTCCTTGGCTATATGATGATCATCAACAACATTAGAAGGCTGCTGTTCAGATATGCAAGGAGGATTTTCAACAACATTTTCCAAAGGAAAATCATAAAAATATGATCTAAAATCGTATGTAAAATACAATATACATTGCAAAATTTTATGGAAGCGAAAGAACATGATCCCTTGGATAATAATCCAAGTCAAAAGCCTGATCTGCTTATACATTTCTTTTGGGTTCATTTCTCCAGTGGAGTCTTTATTATGAGGATGATGTGGAGTCGCCAGGTGGATGAATTAGCCTTGAAGTGCCTGATCTCTGTCCACCGTCACAGATCAAAGCTAAACATGAAAATAGCCCTGAAGAAATGGAACACATTCTCTAGAAAACGAGGCAAACTGATCAAAATTGGGGATGTATAGTAATAAACAAATGATTCAGGTCCCCAGCGAAGTCGCCATTATGTTATCACTCAGGTTGTCCCTTTTGACTCCTAAAGGGATACGACCGAGGTAACCACAGACCAAGCTTTTGACTGCAGGTCCTAGCCTACCAGCAGTCAGAGAGGGCTCTCTCTTTATGATTTAGCTTTATTTAAGGGATGATTTTAGGCTAGATATGATGCACAGGGTTTTTGATTGAGTTTGGTGGGAAGGATGATGCTTTCAAGCAGAGAGGCATGCATAGTGTGATAGGTTCAAACCATTGGGCATGGAGTCATGGAGTAAGACTGTTGTTGTGTTTTCTTGGTCACAAGAGGAATATGGAGCAAGATAGCTACACATAAAACAACATTCAAGCTAAATGGAGATGGAATGAAGGCTAAGTGATGAGAGGCACTTAAGAATCTCTCGTTCAGCTTAATAGAGGGAAGGCGAATGAGCTCTATCTAGGAGCAGTTAAGAATTCCTAGATAACTGTCATACATGGGTGAATTAGGGGAAATATGAGCCAAAAGGAATTCATATTTCATAGCCAATTCAGAGGAAAACATAAAGAAGCCACATAAATTGAGCATAGAGTGCAGCCAATCAAATTCTAAACTAATCATTTTTTCTGCAACTTAGAAGGTAATACATGGATGATATGAGCATTTACGAATGGAAAAAAGAGATAAGAAGCACTTATTGAGTCATGTAATAGCAGAAGAATTCCACAGTCACTCTTCAACCATTAAACACAGCAAACAATCCATTCTCCAAGCTTGTAAGCAGTCTTTGATTATAGAAAATATCAGATATACAGTGCGAGTCTCTCTTGGAGTGAATCAACCAACCCCCCCTTTTCACTATACAGAGGGAGGTATAAATAGAGAAAAAATCTACAAAATATCTACAACAGCAGATCTGATAACATATCTGGAGAAATGAATGCTTTTGACCTAACATTTATTGCAAATAAATGAAAGTATGCCTATCTACCAGCTGCGCAGGGACAACAGCCTCAAGAATGAATAAATGTCAATCCCTCGAGCCATGCGCTGTCCTCATGGCCATAACTGTACATGGGGCTCAGCAGTACTGCTCCAAAATGTGGCTTGATACATTGTCATTGTAATAACTCTACCTTGAAATCCTTCCTCCGCGCCTTCAAGTGGTCCTGCTGCCTTAAATGGTAAAACTGTGAGTTGGTGAGCCTTTATGGCTCAAATGATGCTTTGCTACATTTATTGGGGCCTTTTGATTTCATCTGCTTTGGAAGATCTGGACTGATACACTTTTCTGCTTCCTCTGATCTTTTTTGACATTAAATGGGGCCATATCTTTCCTCTTATATACTTTGACACTTGAATCTGGCCACTTTCTCTCTCTGATACTCTTTAAACTGTCAAATCTCCCCATTCTGCTCTTTTAATGCAAAATAACTACTGCAAATGCTTTCCGTGGCCTTTGGGATGCTATCGGCGCTTGGCCGATCCCAAAATGGTCTTTAAACTGATAAAATTCCATAATTGATGGAGAAGCAGCGCTCTGGAGGCATCTGAGGAGGAAACATGCCTTTAGAAGCGTTTTTTGGGCCAGAGCGACTTAGAAAATTGCTGCAAAACCCACTGTTTCTTCTTTGCTGGGCGAGCGCAGTCACCACATATAAAACCTTTGAAAACGTCGCATTTCCAAATAACACAGAAAATGTCTCAAAAACATGAAATTTTAATGAAAAATTGGCTTTTGCGGGCCCTGCGAACAACTTTAAGTCTTGGCTGTTGGATCCGGCACGGGCCAATCCAGCAGTTGGTGCTAAATCGCATATCGGCGGATCGGGGGTCCCAACACATAATACTTCTGACGAGCGATGAACCCCGCGGACCCGAAAATGAATTAAGGCCTTCTTTTATTGATATCAGGGCCGGCCCGTCGACGAACTCTCATCGGTGGATTTGCAATGAAAATGAGTCATCGGACTGGAAATCCTTCAAAACTGCTTTTTATTGCTTTTTGGCTCTGGCATATCGGAGCAATATGTGGGGTTGCTGCGATAAACGTTAGCCGTTGATCTGGGGCCCAAAATGGATGGATGTGATTAAGTCGGGACTTCGGCAATTGGCGGTGGCAATGAGGGTTCTTCTTAAGTTTCAGATAAACTTAGCAATTCCCAAGGATGTATATGGTTATTTTTCAACCAGGGGGAGGGGATAAGTATATAGGGGAGTTATATACATAGTTTTAGTAGGGGAAGGGGAAATAGATAGGGAGCTACATAGTAAAGTTAGTAGTTAATATGACAATGATGAGAAAAAGTGCTAAGTATGATGTCTTAGGCTATCAATGGGGGAAAATGACTCATAGAAGAAGTGTGTACATTCCTTGAGTGAAGCAGATCTTCACCAAGGAAAATGATATGGAGAATAATGAAACTAAGAGGTATCAAGCATATCTTGACCTCTTTAGGGGAAGTTAATGAGTCATTTGGGGGAGAGGAAGAAGGGGGGCGTTAGACATGCCTCGCTTGAAGTCCTTCAAATAAAACATGCCTCAAACCAAAAATGAATTGCTTATCAATTTTGGAACACAGTAGTGGCACTTAGATTAGCACACTCTCATGGACACTTCTTTGGCCATCTGTAGCAAATATGGAGCATTGCAGCATGCATAGTACGATATACTTGGCATGCAAAAATGTCGATCATGAAAGATGATTAACCTGCTGCAGCAGGAGGTTAACAGTAAAAACGAATCATGATAGCCTTAAATACTTTTTAGAACAAAGATTATCTTCTGAAGAGCAACAAAAGTGGGTCACAAAGATGTTGGGCTATGACTTTGAAATCATCTACAAAAAATGGTAGCAAAATGTGGTGGCAGATTCACTCTCAAGAAAGGATGAGGATGTGGAAACATTGTTGTGCGCCATTTCTATTATCCAACCAGATTGGATAAATGAAGCAAGGGAGTAATGGAAGAATGACGAAGATGTTTGGGCACTTCTTAGAAAGTTACAACAAGATTCTAGTACATCTGATACATTTATCTAGAAAAATGATTCGTTATGGTACAAAGATCGCTTATACCTCTGTAAGAATTCCCAGCTAAAACAAAAGATTCTTATGGAATTGCACACTTCTCCCTTATGAGTGCACTCAAGATTTTTAAAAACTTACCACAGGGTTAAGAAGGATTTTTTTTGGGATGGCCTTAAATCAGATATTCAAAAGTTTGTGGCAGAATGTTTGGTTTGCCAACAAAATAAAGTTGAGACAATTAAGACACCGGGTCTATTACGACCTTTATCCATTCCAAGCCAACATTGGGAGGAGGTTTCAATGGATTTTATCACAGGTTTACCCAAGTCTGAGGGAAA
>APFE031031059.1:0-13427 GCA_000404065.3 Pinus taeda
TCATATCGATCCTCTACATCAAGTCACTCTTCCAAGCCATGTCCCATGCATGTACTTCAAAGTATGCACCCCATCCTGTATCAAAGTCTCTGACCTCATCTCCTCAATGCATCAGATCCTCCAAGTCCACCATATATGAAGTCCCCAAAAGTCACAACAATCTCATATCATCATGAGCTCCATAAGCCATCCCCAACCAACACTCTAGCAAGCATACAAGTCTCGCCCCAAAGGTCTCTGCAAGATGCCTCAGCTCTCCATGTAGTAAGAATGCCCCATAGTCTGCTCACAACTCCATCCAAGTCCATGGCCTTGTTGTACTAGAGTGCACAACCTCTCCATCGGCTCATAAGTAAAACATCTCCATGTCACATCAGCAAATCCATCTGCAGAACATCCCTGCTTTGGCACTCCTCATTGGATACCCATAAGTGACATCTCTACAAGTGCTCCCGCACAATGTCCTTGCATAAGATTGCCATGCTCCATGTCTCAAACCTGATGTCCATGACTAAGTTGCCATCTAGTCCAACGAAGTAGACCCATCACAACAATCGGTCATCCTCATCCAAGTCTGCAAACTTCGGTCTAGTGAACTCGGTCACCCAACCATATCATCATCATATGAGTCTCTCCATCATATCTTCCCCACTAAAGGTTCCACCATGACTTGCTCTTGGTCTCGGCCATGAGAAGTCCACCCAAAAATGTGCCCTCCAATCTATCCATGAGTCATGCCGGGCACTTAGCTAATGTGACTAAAGCATGACCCATTCCTCTGCAACGATCATCATGTTCCACCCTTGTCACGGGCCTTTGTACCTTCTACCATAAGGTCACAAACAACCCCAACAAGTCCTGCAATAGTCAAGAGTCCTTACTTCTCGATACAAGTTCTCATCATAAACGTCCATGGTAAGATGCTCCCTAGCATTGGCAAACTGACCTTGCCCTTCCCCACATACGGTCCATCTACCAAATTCTCAAGTGAAACACAAGCATCAAATGTACTTATATTGTCATCATTAGGTTCCTCTATAAGAGTATCCTCATTCATACATGTCTTCCAAACCTGCCATGCCTTGTCACACGTCTTCCTCGGTTCGTACTTTGTTTGGTCCACAGACACCCAAACTGTGTATACCTGCCCACACGCAGTCCCACTTGCCACCCCCTAACAAACGCCCAAATCATCTGAGACAGCACGTAGTACCGCCTGCCCAACTCTACGACCTCTGGCTCCAACATTCACAAGCTTCACCAAGTTCCCTGCAACCATGAACCAGCCCTTTGTTCCACTTGTATGTGAAACTAGCTTCCTTCACCTGCAAGTACCTTCTTCCACTATCTTCACGAGCCACCTTGATTTAATACCAACTATCACGATAGTGCAGTGGGATCAGCACTTCATCCGCAAGCTTCACCAGCTCTGATACCAATTGTCATGCCCCCAAGCCTACGGTAGTCTTCCAATCGTGCTAAGCAAGATGTGGCACCACCGAACCCTTTCTTTTCACCAATACTTATGTTCATGGACTATGCCTAACCACTTATTCCTACTTAGTTTGTGATTCTCAACCAAGTATTATTAATGTGCCTTTATACTAATGAACACCCATACCCATACAAGAGAAATGCACAACAATACAAAGCGGGGGGCAACTCCATGCAATATGAGTCTGCCCGATATCAATATATTATACAATCCTCACTTTACAATGCACAAGTTAAATCTTGGGAAACCCTAAATTTACACAGCCAATTTTTCACAACTTCGGCAAACTCGATTGCTCAGCTCATCGACACCTCCGCATGGTTGCCGCACGACTCACCAACCCTTCATTCACCTCGTCGCATGATCGTGTTATTTTCCCAACTCGGGCGCACCTCCAAGTCGCCACACACGGGTGCCTCTGCCCGAGACACACCTCCGTTCACAATTTCAACACTTCACCATTTCGTCGTGCACAACGCGCCCTCACCTGGCCGCCCGTCCGCACGTCCATCCGTTCACTCGTTCAACTTCGCCCAAATCGCCACACGACTTCACCCGGGTCGCCACACAACTTCACCCGGTTCGCCCGAACGACCTCACCCGGGTCGCCACACGACCTCGCCCGGGTCACCCGAACGACCTCGCCCGAGTCCTTCCTGAACAACCTTGCCCAAGTTCTGCTTGAACGACCTTCCTGAACGACTCTTCTGAATGACCCGCCTGAACGACTGTCCGAACGACCTGCCTGAACAACCTGCGTGAACGACTGTCCGGATGACCTGCCTGAACGACCTCCCTGAACAACTGTCCGAACGACCTGCCTGAACGACTGCCCGAACGACCTGCTTGAACGACCTGCCTGAACGACCTGCTTGAATGATTGTCCGAATAATTTTTCTGAACGATTGTGCGAACGAGTTTCCCAAACGACCGTCCGAATGATTTTCCCAAACGACTGTCCGAACGAGTTCCCAAATGACTTTTCTGAACGAGTTTACACCCGAGTTCCGGCTGTCGTGCGGGCTCATCCACGCACTTCAGAACTCCTTGTTTGAACTTGTTGATCAAATGATTGATGGTTGTTTGCCTCCAAATGCCCTCCAATATATACAGGTGGGTGGCGGGTTGTGTCACCCGGCCGACCCACACCAAATGCCCAGCAGACTCGTTCATAATGTGTTGTCTCGCCTGAAGGATGGTCGGCCCACCCAACTCATGGGATCACCCCCTCAACTCGCCCAACACCTTATAAACTCGCCCAACGTTCATTTCGTTTCATGTTTCACACGCACTTCGCATGGTGGAGTTGTCCTGCCCGTTGCACGAACTGTAGGTCCTGACACCGGGGACTGGAACGTCGAGACTCTCCTCCCCTCCCAGGTAGACAAAAATGGGAGAATTTTTTAGGGGACCGCCCCAGAAAGTTTTGTCGACAAAATATCTTTGTTGAAAGGTGCGAGACTCTGATACGAAAGAAAAATGGTCGAGAAGTTGAGTGTAATAATGTGTCTTGTATTCATCCGACTAGGCAGCTACCTTCTGCTGCTTTTGCAAATCATGACTTCGCAATGTGAGAGACAAAGAATGGGTCCTTAAACCATCAATAACGCTACCCCCATTATCAGTAAAAATAGAGAGGTACGAAATGCATTATACATCCCGAAATCCATTATTCCTCTAAACTCTCGAGACATAGCTCTGAATATATTCCCTAATGACAAAACTCTGTCTGTAATACAAAATCTCATGAACTATATATATATGGATGGGAAGCCAATGCTTATCAAAATTATTAAGGTCAAGCATGTGCTAAGCCCGTAAAAGAAAAGCATTTAGTAGTAAAACCCACTTAATAAGCTCTAAATTTATTGTTGAATTTAATCCTATATAATTATATTATAAATATCTCAAAACATTATATTATATACGGTAAAAATTGTGAACTATGTAATAAGTCTATAAATGAAATTTAAAATAAAATCATGACGCAACAATCACATTAATGATATGAAACTATGATTGTGTAATTATGTAAAATAAATATGATAAGATAATATTGGAATATAAAAAAAATTTTAAAATCAAAATTGTTATATATATATTAATTACATTAAAAATATTAATGTGAATGATATAGTTTAAAAGTTTCATAAATATAACAAAAAAAATTTCGCAACACCAAGAATGTATTACTAATCCACACATTTATTTAATTATCCATGTATAAATAAAGTTCTCGGTCAACTTTAACTTTTAAAAAAATGAAATACACATCTTATTGTAAAAAGGACCATTTTACTAAATAAAATTTACTTATATATACATGAATCTTATAAATAATAGTGAGAAGCTTACTATGAGGAACTTATTAAAATTGGAATAATCTCAATCCTTAGGAAATTGGTAAGAATCTAACTTTTTAAATTTATTAAAAGTTAATGCAATTAACTTCTTAAATTTATTAAAAGTTAATGCAATACACTACAGTAGTTGATAATCATTAAGACTAAGCATATGTTCAGCATATTTCCTTGAGAATCAATCTAGGCCCTCAATTAAACAAATAAAAAAAATAAAAAAAAATCAACGTATGATCATCTACTTTAAGTTGATATAAAAAGCCTTCACAAAAAATTAATTTCTTTATGTAGACTCAAAATGAAATTAAAACACTTAATAAAAGTTTAAAATAAAAAATATTAAGAATAATGAAATAATATTTATTGTGGGGAGATGCGATCTACAGCCCAGTATATGAGGGAGATGTGACAAATGTTACATTAAAAAATATTAAAAAAATATGAGGGAGATGTCTCGTAACCTAATGTTACATTAAAAGAAATATTAAAAAATATGAAGGAGATGTTGTCACATAACCTAACGTTATATTAAAAAAAAATATTAAAAAAGAGATATGCATAGGCTTGAAGATATGTGTAACTAACGTTACATTAAAAAAAATATTAAAAAAAATATATGTGTCGGCTATAATATATTGTATATGCTAAAGATATGTGTAATATCACTGTATATGTGATATATATTGTATATGCTGAAGATATGTGTAATATCACTGTATATGTGTGGGCTAATATATATTGTATATGTTGAAATATATATTGTATACGCTGAAGATATGTGTAACATCACTGTGTATGTGTGGGCTAATATATATTGTATATGTTGAAGATATGTGAAACGTTACTTTGAAAAAAATAAAATTAAAATAATAATAACTCGGTAAATTTATATTCTGTGGCTTTCGATTGTGTGATTTCTGTAATACTATAATAATAATAATTAGGTAAATTAGTAGGAGTGATTTCTGTAATACTATAATAATAATAATTAGGTAAATTAGTAGGAGTGAGGGGAAATATTGAGTAGAATGTAATATTTAGGATGGGGCCTAACCTGAAAAATTATGTAAAATTTAATAATATTACATTTTATTTAGTATTTTTCCCCACCCCTAGCCATAGTATTTATTAGGTGGGGTGGTTATAAATATTGGGTAACATATAATATTGTAATATTATATTTTATGTAATCAATATATTTGTAACATTAATATAGATGTGTTCCATCTATAAATTTAAATTAAAAAGTTGAATAAAAAACTTAATATTTACAATATAAAAAGATTTTTAATCATGAATATTTGTCATGGATATTATTAATTTATTGGTAGGTTTTTTACAATACCATGGGCCAATACCCACAAGAGAAAGATAGAGAGAGAGGAGGGAAGAAAATTGTAATACAATGGGCTACTACCATGGTTTAATACCATAGTCCATCTAGACTTTTGATTATTATGTTATGGATCTAGAATTTTAATTGTTACAATACCATGGGTCAATACCATGTCTTATCAATACCACATGCCCAAAAACAATAAACTTTTTAAAAATAAAAATATTTTACAAATATATCAAATAAATATTTCACTATTCATCATAAACAAAATATTTCAATGTCTACATTAAAAAGCATAGCTTTATATATAAAAAATAAAGTATATATTGAATTAAATAAATTTTATATATTTTTTTTCAATACAAGAGATATGTGTATTGAATTGCATCTTAAATAATAAGGAGTTTTTAAGGCAGATTAGAATTTATTCAATTTTAATTAAATTGAAATATAACATTTGAACTATTAATAATCATAATATATATATATATAATATATATATATCATATATATATATATATTCAAAAAAAATTAATAGTACAAAGAGAAGTGTCCCAAAATAGTATAATTGTCCTATTCCAAATATGATTGGGTATGTATTACAAGATTAGTAATGCTAGAATGTGAACCATAAGATATATATATAAATATAAATAATATATATATAATTATATATATTATATAATAAGGAGAGAGTTCTTATTCCATTAATAAGTTCTTTAAGGGAAAACAATTTTTAATATGAAATTGACATATAACATTTCAAATATTGATAACAAACATTATATATATAACCAACTAATGTGGTTCACCCTCACAACAAAGGTGAAAAAATCCATTAATTGAATTTTTCTTAGCAACTTGTAGAGGAGCTCATTCAAATTGACGAGCTTTATCAGCTAATTCCCCTCCATGTAGGTTTATAATATTAGATCTTAGACTTTTGTGATCCATATTGTAAATGAGAATGTCTTTTAGATTAATCACATCATTAGGATTTGATCAAAATTTTGAACCAACTAATGTGGTTCATCCTTAGGACAAAGGTGAAAAAATCCATCGATCAGATTTTTTCTTAGCAACTTGAAGTCGAGCTCATTCAAATTGACAAGCTTTATTAACCAATTCCCTTCTGTGTAGGGTTATAATGTTATATCTTATACTTTTGTGATCCATATTGTAAATGATAATGGCTTTCACATTAATCACATCATTAGGATTTGGTCGACATTTCAAACCGACTAATGTGGTTCATCCTGACGACAAAGGTGAAAGAAATCCATTAATCGATTTTTTCTTAGCAACTTGAAGTTGAGATCGTTCACATTGCCGAGCTTTATTAGCTAATTCCCTTCCATGTCAATTTTTTAATTTAAGATCTTAGAATTTTGTGATCCATATTGTAAATGAAAATGTCTTTTAGATTAATCACATCATTAGGATTTGGTCAAAATTTCGAACCAAATATTGTGGTTCATCCTTAGGAAAAAGGTGAAAAAATCCATCAATCAAATTTTCTCTTAGCAGCTTGAAGTTGAACTCATTCAAATTGACAAGCTTTTTCAGCCAATTCCATTCCATGTAGGGTTATGATGTTATATCTTAAACTTTTGTGATCCATATTACAAATGAGAATGGCTTTCAGATTAATCCTATCATTAGGATTTGGTCGACGTTTTGAACCAACTAATGTGGTTCATCCTGAAGACAAAGGTGAAAAAATCCAATCAGTCATATTTTTCCTTAGCAAATTGAAGTCAATCTCATTCAAATTGAGGAGCTTTATCAACCAATTCCCTTCCATGTAGGGTTATAATCTATGATCTTAGACTTTTCTGATCCATATTCTAAATGAGTTTTTCTTTCGGATTAATCACATCATTAGGATTTGGTCAACATTTCGAACCAACTAATGTGGTTTATCCTTAGGACAAAGGTGAAAAAATCCATCAATCGGATTTTTTCTTAACAACATGAAGTCAAGCTCGTTCAAATTGATGAGATTTATTATTCAATTCCCTTTTGTGTAAGGTTATAATGTTACATCTTAGACTTTTAGGATGCATATCACAAATGAGAATGTTTTTCAGATTAATCACATCATTAGGATTTGGTCGATGTTGCGAACCAACTAATGTGGTTCAACCTCAGAACAAAGATGAAAATATCCATCAATCATATTTTTTCTTAGCAACTTCAATTCGAGTTTATTCAAATTGACGATCTTTATCGGACCTTCTATGTAGGATTATAATGTTATATCTTAGCCTTTTGTGATCGATATTGTAAATGATAACTTATTTCGGATTAATCACATCGTTAGGATTTGGTTGACATTTTGATATAACTAATGTGGTTCATCCACAGGAGAAAGGTAAAATGATCCATCAATCATATTTTTTCTTAGAAACTTGAAGTCGAGCTCATTCAAGTTGACGAGCTTTATTAGCCAATTCCCTTTCATGTAGTGTGACAATTTTAGATCTTAGAATTTTGTGATGCATATTGTAAATGAGAATGACTTTCAAACTAATCACATCATTATTATTTGGTTGACGTTTTGAACCAACTAATGTGGTTCATCCTTAAGAAAAAGGTAAAAAAATCCATCATTCGGGTTTTTTCTTAGCAACATAAAGTCAACCTCATTCAAAAGGACGAGCTTTATCAGCTAATTACTTTCCTTGTAGGATTATGATGTTAGATCTTAGACTTTTGTGATCCATATTGTAAAGGAGAATGTTTTTCAGATTGATCACATTATTATAATTTGGTCAATGTTTCAAAACAACTAATGTAGTTCATCCTTAGGGACAAAGGTGAAAAAATCCATCGATCAGATTTTTTCTTAGCAACTCGAAGTCGAGCTCATTCAAATTAACGAGCTTTATCAACCAATTCCCTTCCGTTTAAGGTTATAATGTTAGATCTTAGACCTTTGTAATCCATATTGTAAATGAGAATGTCTTTCAGATTAATCACATCATTAGGATTTGGTTGATGTTTCGAACCAAATAATGTGGTTCATCCTCAGGAAAAAGGTGAGAAAATCCTTACTCATATTACCATTTGCATTATATGTATATTTTGTACCATTGAAGTGTTATTTATGGGTATTTGACATTGTTGATCTACAACAGAGGTTTGAACTAAGGTAAGATGGTCTTATCCAACTCAAAGCCTCAGTCCCGCGGAACAAAGGATATAATTGTGACTATAGTGTCCCAGTCCCACGGATGCAAGCTCAAGGTTGCGACCAAGGAGCTAAATATAAGTTATGGGCTTGTCCAACCATAGTAGACCACATATCATCTTTAAGATTGCGACAGTGGGTCCTAGTCACATAGAGGAAGGCATATGGGTGTGAACATGCCTTCAAATCACAAAAAAATGAAGTTTTGTGCATGAAATTAGATGGTAACAAAAATATTGGAGAGAAAGGAATTTTGAATTTTTACAATGTTATAAATATGTAGATTGAACTTGTGTTTGTAGGTGACTGGGATACATATACTTCATTATGTTTAAGGTTTGTATTACAAGAGTTTGACATGATTTGGATGATTGATATAGATGAGTAGTGTTGGGAGTTATGACATGACTTATATTGGTATTTGATAATGGTTTTGTGTTTTCCTTCTCGTTCTTAGCACATTGATTGACGTGTTGATAGTTGTATGCTTGGAACCTGCATGATCTATCGTTGGTATATGACTTTTCATCTAGTAAAATAAATGACTTGTATTATGATCATGAGAATGACTTATTGAAGTTTGATATTCTGTGATAATAGATGAAGTTAGGACTTGATATGAGCTCTACCTCTCACTTGGTCTAAAGAAATTGATACTTTGATATTGATGATTTTGATATTAATTATGATCTACATTGATTTATAAAAAGTCGACCAAGTTGGTTTGGTAAAGTGTTATGCTTGTAGAGAGCATTGCATGAATAAACTCCCCAATCTAGATATCTCGGCATTGATTGTTATCTGGTGAAGCAAGGATGATGTGTTGATCCAAACCTCTACTTAAGAAATCTTTCAAGGTATGACCTTGGTTTTGGTTTTATGTATTGATGGTCTAATATTGGCAGGTGATGAGCCTCTCATGATATAAGTAAGACGAAGAAGGCTTCTAAATCTTGAAATAAGGAATCATGATATGATGAATTGATTTATGAAATTGGGAAAAGATAGTCTATATTGTGAAGCTATTGAAGAAGTATTGGAAAGAGGAAATGGAAATCCTTGGACACTCCTATGAAATTGGAAATCGACAGTTTATTGAAACATCTTGAACATATGTCTATGTATATACATGATATGCATAGAACTCGAGTCAATTCATCATTAAGCCACTTCATACACATTGATTCTTTTCCAAGCATCCTTCGAGATATTTGCAACAGATGACCTATTCTTAAATTGAGATATTCTTCCTATGATATATGATTGTATGGATATGCTGATGTTGATTGGGATCGTTATCGATGAGATGAATACATATGAGTGTTGCCTTAGTATGAGATATGCCATGATGAGAGGTCTGTAGCATGACTACAATTGAGTATGATGTTTCTAGCACGGCTAGCCATGAAGCAGTATGAAGAAGTGTTTGAAGAGATGTTTGAGAAAGTTATGAATATGACATGGATACATTGTGATGACGTAGAGAGGCATATAATCCCATATATATAGTTGGGATTGACATACTTTCATATATTGAGACAACACAATTGTACGAGACAAGCCTTGGCTTGTGTTTGAGAAATCCTTGAGAGGGAGGAGGATTATGGTATTCTTTTGTGATTTATATGATTATTTATGTTCTAACATGATATTTGATTTGATTTCATGTATGAAAAAGATACAACTTCTACTGATACATGATATTTACCTGATATAGGTACGATGATATGAGTATGATGAGAGAATTGTTAATCAAGGCATTGAGACAAGATCTTCCTCCCCTCTCTCAGCTCCTAGGGTATGAAGTTGAGATAGAGGGTTCTCAGGGTTGAGGGAAATTTTGACAATAGGGTATCACCCCTATATGTTACCCATAGGGTTGGAGTAATATCTCACCCTATCTTGGTCTTTGCAGAGTACACCATAGTTGGCATCATACCCACAAGCTGGGCTTGTTGGGATTATCCCTCCTCATCTGGCCAACAGTTGAGGAGGCTTAGGGGTGTGATATCCTTACCTTTGGTAAGTCGGGTATCTCTCTAAATCTAGTATTATGATGTATGTGTTCTACCACATGACTATTGAGGGTCATTGATGGGACTATCAGTAGTAAATAGAATGGTTTGATTAGTAGCTCCCCTATATCACCTATTGCTTGATATGGGGTCATAATACTGGCGCCACCATGAGGTTCTGGGTTGAGTAGTAGCCCCTCGAGGTAAATTGAGGTTGAGATATGTTCCCTGATGATATGTTGTTCAATGATGATACTGGTAGTAGCCCGCCAATAGATATTTCAGGTAGTAGCGCATTGACTGATATTCGGGCAGTAGCCCATTGACAGATATTCTAGGTAGTAGCCTGTTGACAAATATTTTGGGTAGTATTCTGCTCACAAATATTTTTGTTAGTAGCTTGCTGATAGAGATTTTGAGTTTTTTCCCAATGAATAGAGGGTGGTAGCTTATGTTCCCCTCTGGTAACAAGTTCTTCTTTTAGATTAAAAAATATTCAGCATATGAGAAGGAACAATTAAGAGATAATAAGGAATAAGAAAGAGATTTACATTAATGATTTGATATGATGAGATAATTGAGATGGGATGCATGATGATAGGAAGTGATGTTGATCGATGGTAAAATATTGGCAAATGGACTTATCCCTAGTTCAAAGGGAGTGTTAAAATTATGAAACTATGGTAAAATTCCACTTTATACAGCTCACATGATGGATATCATTATTGCATTTAATTCCCCTTTTCGAGAGGACCAAAATCAACCTAAAGATCACCTTGTTTGGATAAGAAAAAGTTGGATTTTTGAATTTATGTTCCCACTCATATATATTGGATCATGTCGGCCCTATTCATATGTAGAATTAGAGAGGTTGGTCTCAACATCAAGTGGACCCTCATGGAAGCTTATAAATAGAAGAGAGCTCAAGCTCATTTGGACACATTGATCAAGCCATATTCTCTTCTCGTCTATTGTCTTGGTTTAAAGGAGGAAGTTCACACAAGGGTATGAAACTACAAGGTTGAAGCTCACACAAATCTATGGTTTTTGTTTCTTAGTCAATGGCTTGAAACTAAGCATTATCGGCCCCGGATGCACAAGGTGGTCAAGGGTGCATATGGGAATTCTCATACGCTTGCAAAGTAACATGAAGGGAGAGTCTTGGGTTTCTGAAGCAGATCAAGAAGTATCAGCCTTAGACGCACGAACAAAGTGGTTAAAGGTGCATCTAGGAAGCTTCAACGCACGAACAAAGTGGTTAAAGGTGCATCTAGGAAGCTTCAGATGGTCACACAATAGCCTAAAGGGTGCATCTTTACTCTCAAGACATAAAAACATATACACAATGCAGCTGGGAATATAGTGGGGAAGGGCAAAGCTATTTATGGAATAGGAATTTTCATGAACTTCTTTTATATATATATAATTCTCCTAAGGAGCCCAATGCTTATTTTTGTAAATAATAAGAAGTCGGTAAAGAGAAGCATGTAATAACAATGTAAAAGAAATACATTTAGTTAGTAAAACGGATTTAATAAACTCTAAATTTGATCGTTGAATTCAATCCTATCTAGTTATATTATAAATATTTCAAAAAATTATATTACATATGGTAAAAATTGAAAAGTATGTGACAAATCTTAGAAGTGAAATTTAAAATAGAATCATGACGTAACAATGACTATCTAAAACTATGAGCTTGCAATGATGATGATGAGTTTGCATTTCTCATCCTGGTTGGTAAAAAGTACTGTTATTTTTGTTTTCTTTAAAATGTGGCAGATGTTTTCGTGACGTAACAATGACTATCTAAAACTATGAGCTTGCAATGATGATGATGAGTTTGCATTTCTCATCCTGGTTGGTAAAAAGTACTGTTATTTTTGTTTTCTTTAAAATGTGGCAGATGTTTTCGTGTAAACAGATTTGATGCCCGTAGGTATGATAAATTGAGGATATTTCGTTTCATAGAAATGGCGTGTCTTATCGATTGTAGGCTTGATTAATAGAAAAGCAGTGTTTCCAATACTTAGTATTGTGGGAGAGGTGTAGTTCTCATATAAATATGATGCGTTAGGTAAGGGTAAGGTGATTATGTCAAATTATTTAAAATAAAATGAAAAATAATAATTGATTTTATTTTGTAAAATCTATATTAGCTCAATTTTCTTATTTTGAATTTATAACATTCTAACTTATATGAATTTTTATTAATTCACTTTTAAATTTAATGAATTTTTAAGACGCCATGGTATTAGAGTTTTAGGTTTATGAAAATTCATGGTATTGAGGTTGCTTTACTAGCTTTAGGTTTATGACATTTAGGTTTATGAGAACCTATGTTATTAAGCTCCAAGTTTACCATAACCTATGGCATTTACCCATGGTACTCATGTGGAATGTAACCTATTTAAATGGAGTCTCGAGAAATGTTACTCTAATCTTCATTTCACTCTTTTTCAATAGTTTTATCTTTTAATGTAAAGTTTGAATAAAATTAAGATTTAAGTATTATACTTCTATATTATTAAGAGAACATAATTAAATTATTCTTCATGTCAAGTCCTTTAGTATTGTGAATGGGCTTCTACACCTCCATAGCCACCTCCATTTCTTAAATCTTTCAATAACAACAAGAAGTTTCAGTTTTCATGTGGAAGGTGAAGGTAGTGCTAAGACCCCTAGTTGAATATCAACCAATTCTGAATATTATAATCATGAATAAGAGAGTGATATTTATGCCTTTAATAGTCTCAAAAGATTCTAAAGCCTACCCTTTAGTTCTTTATGCTTCCTCAATGTCGATCATCTTCTTTATTCATTACTATTTTTTCTTGTCACCACAACTTTTATCTCCATTTATGTTCAAAAATATTCCTCTCTTCAACCATCTTTTCTTTTATACTTTTATCTCTATTTAATTTCAAAGATCTTCCTCTCTCTATTTAATTTCAAATATCTTCCTCTCTTTAGCTATATTTTCTTATATACACTTTTTGAACTAAATTTCATCCCTTGTGGGAGT